>JAJOZX010000670.1:5000-12500 GCA_023014485.1 Bathynomus jamesi
ACTTTTGTAGTTTATTATGAAAATAAATCCGTTATTTTATTCACTGTGATATAACAAAGAATTGACAGTAATTAATTGGTAGTTTTACGTTATGCTTATGGCATAGGCTTAGCTAATAAGATGAAATGTTAATAGCTTAATTGACACGTAATAAATTATGTAATACTCATCGATGGTATGTAAATGGCATGCGACATGTAACATTGAATAGGCCTAGTTAATGATATAAAGAATGCACGTGCGTTTGGTACATTGAATGGAAAACATGACACTGATTAAGTAGGCTAAATGATTGCATGGATGCACATAGAATAATTGATGTGGCCTTATAATAATGGATTGAAATGCTTGCACAAATATCATTTATATAAAGGACATTATGTGATGTAAGTGATTACGTCAAGAGAACATTTATTTAAACACACATTTATATGACTTGAACATAATGACGGATGGTACGCGGAATAAACGGTATTGAAATGACACTTGAATTGGATGATAGGCCTACTGCGTTATTAACGGGAGTCAATGGACGCGTGATTACACACTTTGGGAGTATAGCCTACCGTTCGGCGGTAGGCTAATGTAGGTTTCTGAGGTACTTACGAATATGATGTACTTAGCTTAGGGCGATGTAAAAACTTGAAGACGGGCTGAAGACAGAACCTATTACGCAGATTCGAGCTGTCGTTGTTCGTTAAGCCTCTTGAGATGATGGATGTAGGCTTCGTGGAGACCTGAGGTGATGTTACTTCTCGAGGTGCAGGCTGGCCTTGTGAGGTGCAGGCGTAGGCCTGTGGTGCGGAAGATATCTCGAGGAACGTGGAGAAACTTGAAGGCCGACCCGGCAAACCGCAGGCCCGAAGTGATTCCGGTTGGGCCTCGTTGGATTGCTTCTGCAGGTGGTCTTTAGATCTTACGTGAAGACAAATTGTAGGCCCTGAAGAAAGTAGCGGCCGTGGCCCCCGGCCAGGGGGCCGGAAAGCGGTTGGTGGACGTTCGATGGTAAGCGTACGGGTGAGTGAGAGTGAGTGAGAGTGAGTATAAAGTGGAAGCTCCTTTTATACCGTAGGCCTGTGACGTAGACTTCATTCTTAAGACGCTTTGTCCACGCGTCTTTTAGTTGTTAACGGTTTTGTTCGCTCCCATTGGGAAGAAATAGACGCTCCATTGTTTGTTAGCCCACGTGTGTTCCAAACTGCTCTATGGTAGCGTGGAAAGAAAGTGTGTGTCGATTTCTTGGTCTATTGCTTGTCGATCCGCTACATATATATATATATATATATATATATATATATATATATATATATATACTATATATATATATATATATATATATATATATTATATAATATATACACTATATATATATATATATATATTATAATATATATATATATATATATATATATATATATATATACTATAATATATACTATAATATAATATATACTATATATATACACTATATATATATATACTATATATATATACCTATATATATACTATATATATATATATATATACTATAATATATATATATATACTATATATATATGCTATAATATATATACTATATATATATATATATACTATATATATATATATATATATATATATATATATATATATATATATATTATATAATATATATATATATATATATATATATATATATATATATATATAGTATATATATATAGTATATATATATAGTTATATGTCCCACGCCACATTCTTGCACAAAAGATTATTGATCTCGACATCCCCACCAGTGACAAGAAATGGCTTACTAATCTCATTGCAGGCCGACTTGGCAAAGTCATACACAAACAACACTCATCCAAAACCTACAGACTATACAATGGCGTCCCACAGGGCTCCATACTCTCCCCAATCCTTTTCAACCTTTTCATGCACGACCTCCCACAACCTCTCTCCCCCCATGTCCACGTCTCCTCCTATGCAGATGACCTGACCATAACAGCACAACACCATAACCGTAACACCGCCACACGCCTGATCCAGCAGTATATTACCAATCTGGAACTCTGGCTGACTAACAATAGGATGTCAGCATCCCCTCAAAAATCCTCCATCACCCTCCTAACCTCAGACCGCCACGAATCCCAAGCACACCCGAGAGTCACCCTCATGGGACATCCCCTACCTCTAAACAAAACCCCAACAATCCTTGGCCTCACCCTAGACACACACATGTCCTTTTCCCCTCACATATCAAACATTTGCTCCAAAGCAACAAAAAAACTCAACGCTCTCAGAACACTCACCTCCACAACATTCGGTCAACAGAAGGAATCCCTCAGTATCCTATACAAACAGTTTGTACGTACTACCCTAACTTACGCTGCCCCCGCTTGGTCCCCGTCCATCTCCCACACAAACTAGAAAAAGATACAGACTACACAAAACAGAGGTCTCAGAAGCATTACTGGCTGCCTCCGAACCACACCCATCCCACATCTAAACGCAGATACGAAAATACTCCCCATCGAACACCACATGAACATGACAGGGACTCAATTCTTCTCCAGAGCACTAGCCCCAGACCACCCCTGTCACCATCTCACATTACACAATCCCCCACCCCGCAACAAAAAACGTACTCCTGCTGCTCACTATTCACAGCTACTGAACAACATCTCCCCCCCCCCTCCCCTAAACATCAACCCCATTAAACATTTCCACACAGAATTCACCCGGAAATACCTACTCGACCAACCACACAACACTGTCCTTCACGATACTCCCCCTGTAGTCCATCAGAGCGAACAAACCCTCCCAAGGAAAACAAGAGTTACTCTAGCCAGGCTCCGTTCAGGCCACCACTCCTCCCTCCAACAATACAGACACAGACTCCACCTAGCTGACACCTCCACCTGTCAAAAATGCTACCTCCACCCTGAGGACACAGAACACCTACTCTTACACTGCCACACTCTCTCTCAACAAAGACACAACTCCAACATTACCTCTCTACGAGACCTATGGACCCGTCCCACGGTGGTCGCGGGATACCTGAGCGCCGCCGGGTTCGCATAAGAGAACCCGGGGGCTACGAAGTAAGAAGTAAAGTAAGTATATTATATATATATATATATATATATTATATATATATATATATATATGTATATATATATATATATATATATATATATATATATATATATATACTATGTGTGTATATATATATATATATATATATATATATATATATACTATGTATATATATATATATATACTTACTTACTTACTTTTGTTTACTTTTGTTGAGTTTGAACGACGGTTCAGGATCGACCTGCGGTCGACCCCTCTGCAGCATCCCGCCTCATTTGCGGGACTTGGTGAAGGAGGGAATTGCTCTCTGATCGCCTCCTGCCCTCGTAGCCAGCCACGCATGGCTGGTCAGGGACTTTGCATAATAATCAGTCCAGCTGGTTCTTGAAGTTATTCAGGTTGGTGTGCTGGAGATTCCTCACTTCTTTTGGAAGGACATTGAAAAGCTTTGGGCCCCGTATTCTGAGGGTATTTTCCATCCTCGTTTTCATGGCTCCTTGTCCCACCGCAGCTGGGACCGTACAAAATCTGCCTCTTCTCTCATTCCAGTTTGTTTCTATTTCATTTCTGAGGTAAGGGACAGAGCCCTCAAGTATGGTCCATATGTATATTATTGTGTACCGCTCTCGCCTTCTTTCAAGAGAGTAGAGTTCCAGGGATTGTAGTCGAGACCAGTAGTCTTCACCTTCCGTTTCCTCTATCTTAGACGTAAAAGTCCTTTGTATAGCTTCAATGCTCGCAATGTCTCTTTTTCTGTGTGGGCTTGTGAGTACTGAGCAATACTCAATTATTGGTAGGACTAGACTCTTCCATAATTTGAGCATGATGTTTGCTTTTCTGCTGCGGAAGCTCCTCCAGATGATTCCCATTATTTTTCTAGCCGTTGTGATTTGATTTTATAGTGCTCTCTGAATTCTGCATCCGACGACATTATTACTCCAAGATCCCTGACTTGTGGATTTGGTGTTATCTGTTTGGCTTGCGGAGTTTTGTACCCTTTTTTCTGTAGCTCTTTGTTATTACCATATCTTAGAAGTTGGAATTTTTCTTCGTTGAACTTCATATTGTTGTCTTCTGCCCACTGGAATAATGTTTCAATGTCGTTTGTAGTTTTCTTACGTCATCTTCGTTCAATATTTCCTTACATATCTTCGTGTCATCTGCGAAGCATGATACAATACTGTCCTTAATATCTGCATCAATAACTGCAATCATTATTATGAACAGCAAGGGAGCTAATACTGTCCCTTGTGGGACAGAGCTCACGACTTCCGAGACTTCCGATTTAACTCCGTTTACCACCACTCTTTGCGTTCTTTGCGTCAAGAAATTAAATATCCACCTTCCTAGCTTTCCAGTAATTCCTGTATCCTTAAGTTTGTGTGCTATGATTCCATGGTCACATTTATCGAAGGCTTTAGCAAAATCAGTATATATTACATCAATGTTTTGTCCTCGACACAATGTCCCTAATATTTTCTCCTGGTGGTCTAGTAGCTGTGACAGGCATGATCTACCCGCCCTGAAGCCATGTTGATTTGGGTTGTACAAGTCTTTTTCTTGTAGGTAGTAGGTAATTTTGGCTCTAATTATGCGTTCAAAACACTTTATAAGGTGTGAGGTGAGAGCCACTGGCCGATAATTTTTGGGCATTGCTCTGTATATATGTATATATATATATATATATAAGCAAACAACCACAAGGAAAAGGAAACACAAAGTCCGAGCGCTTTCGTGATATATTCACATTATCAAGGAGGAACAGAAAATAGACGGAGATTACAAAGTATTTGAGTTAAATAGACAAGCAAAAAATTCACAATTGGCACCTCAAATTAAAGGCCTTAAAGCCCTCTAAAGATATTTTTTTCCCAAATTGATAACATAATCTGTAGGCAGCTAAATAACTGAATAAAAAATATATACTGTATAGATGAAATTAGACAAAAAGCAAACCAATACAGAGAACAAAAATTATTATAATGGTTATTAGCACTAATATTTAATTAAAACAGGCAATTAATAGGCAAGAATTTAATGAAAAACAAATAGATGACGTAGATAACAAATAGAAAACATAATCTGTAGGCTGATTAATTACTATACAGATGAAATTAGACAAAACACCAGTACAGAAACCTAAAAAAATTATTATAATGGTTATTAACACTAATATTTAATTGAAATAGGAAAAATTAAAAGGCCCGAAATTAATGAAAACAAAGGGAAAGTTGCCATCGTCTTACAGATTATTACAAAATTTCAACAAACAATCTGGAAAAAAATTGTTATCCCAACAGCAACCCACTTCAAATATCCAATAAACCACCCAGCAACCAAAGATTATACACGAAAGAAATATTACAATTAAAATAGACACATAAGCATGTTAACAGTTCTTACAATAATATTTATTTATTTAACCAGGGCAAACCATTAAGAGGCAAAAAATGCAATTAAGAAACAGTAGGCCCATCGCCAACTTACTGACAATGTACGAGTCTAATTTGTACAACCCAGGGCTAATATTAAAGACCAAATCCGCATTATTCTTGATCACACTTGATTCCAATATATTTCTGCTAACAATAGATTTACTAAACCTTAATTTGGAAGCATTTTTCCAATCAATGGGGTGATTAGAATCTCTTACGTGAATGAAAATGGCGTTAGATTCCTGGCCACTTCTTATACTGTATTGATGCTGTTTAATACGTAACTCAAGAGTCTTACCAGTTTGGCCAATGTAAAATTTATTACATATTGTGCAAGGGATTTATATACACAACCATGTTCACTTAAAGGGGAGTTCTTAATCAATGAATTCTTAATGACATCTAAATTTTTGAACGCAATATTTACGTTAAAAGTCCTCAGCAGAATCGGGAGCTCGAGGAAATTTTCTCTGAATGGTAACACTAAAACATTTTTTGTGTTATAAGGAGTCTTATCCTTTACTTCGTAGAAGGTTTTCTTTGCCATTTTTAAGGACTTATCTATGCAGTTCTTTGTGTATTTTAAATCAAAGCAATTTTGTATATTATACTAATTTCATCGTCAATAAACTCAGGGCTACAAATTCGTAGGCCTCTTAGAAACAAGTAGAAAGAGCGGATCGTTTTACATTAATGTGGTGATCAGAATAATAATGTATATAGGAACAATTATTAGTGGGTTTTCTGTAAACATTGTACTTAAACTTTTTTCCAGACCTATATATTAAAACATCTAAAAAAGGGATCGAAGAATCTTTTTCTATTTCAACTGTAAAATTGATAGAGGGAATTAAATTATTAAGTTTGGGTAGGAATTCATTGAGATTTAAAGTCACTGGCCAAAGACAGAGAACATCATCTACATATCTAAACCATGGAACATAAGTTGGCAGAATCTTCCTTAATAACTTACTTTCAAAAGTTCTCCCCACCTCTTTACTCCCTAATAGACTGTTGAATCTGAGAGAACGCCCCTTCGATGAATTCCAGAGAATAGTTTTGCAGAAGCATATAGAAATTACTAAGATTGAAGTCGAAGAAACTTTTAAAGTTACTAGGGCGAGTAGATATAGTTTTGATATGGCAATTCCACCTGAATGGAAACAACGGTTACTGGACTATTGTTATAACAAACTTAGAAGAGAATGCAGTGTATTGGAAAGGAAACTGGATATTAAATTACAAATTCTAATTGAAAGAAGTGATTGGACTAAGGATGCTAACCCTGGTTTTGTGATAAATCTATCAGATAAAGTGTTAAATAAAAATATGGTTACGGCTCTTGGATATGGAATAAATTTTTCAGCAGCTAAAAAAGGAGGTGGACTATGTAGAAATTGCTAAGGCTTTCTGTAATTTAGAAAAATATAATGATTTACCTATAGAGGATGTGAATATTTGTAAAGGTATAGTATATAGTGCTATGTCTAAACCCTCTATTCCAAATTGTCCACAGAGGTTTTTCGACTCTTATGTAGCTTTAAGAAAAGATCAGAATCTACATATAACCAAAGCTGATAAATCAAATGCCTTAGTGATCCTCAATAAAGACGTTTATCTAGGAAAAATGTATGATCTGTTGAATGATGCTGACACTTACGTGAAATTAAGGAACAATCCCCTTGAAACTGTGAACAGTGCATTCAACAAGAAAATTAAACAACTTTTGAAGGGGAATGAAAGTTACTTAAACAGTTTCTGAGTACTTCACCGTCATTACCTTATATGTATGGCCTGATTAAAACTCATAAGCCAGATAATCCGCAAGGCCTATTGTTAGTTCTATAGGATCTATTTCATATAAGGTATCCAAATGGCTTGTCTCCATTCTTAATCCTCTCCTTGGCACAATTTCACAATCACACATAAAGATAATGTAGACCTTGTGGAAAAATTAAATAGTATCAGTGTCAATTACAATTTTAAA
>JAJOZX010000670.1:17500-110000 GCA_023014485.1 Bathynomus jamesi
ATATTTTTTGACAAAGTACGAGTGTTAATATTGACACGATAGAAAGTTCGTTTTACTTTAGAAGTTGAGGAAGACAATTCAATCCCATTTTTGGATGTGCGTGTACATAGGGAAAGCCCAGGTTTTAAGTTTAGTATCTATCGGAAAACGACAAACAATTTGTCCTACGTACACTTTTACTCGGGACATGATACCCCCACTAAGAAGGCCATATTTTCATCAATGTTTCTCCGCGCCTTTAGGATCGCCAGTCCGGAATACATCGATGCCGAATTGGAAAAAAATCTACGGTATTGGAAGTGATTTGTGTTATCCATCTGCGTTTATGGAATCTTGTCTCAACAAGGCAAAACGAACTTTCTATCGTGTCAATATTAACACTCGTACTTTGTCAAAAAATATTTTAGTACTTCCATTTTTCCCGGGCTTTTTAGGCATTGCTAATGTACTTAAACTTTTGGATATTAATGTAGTATTTTCATATAACAATATTGTGAAAAATATCATAGTAAAAAATAGCCCTACCAATAATTCAGGCATTATCTATAAAATTGGTTGTAAACAATGTGATTCCTTTTACATAGGTCAGACGGGAAAGGATTTGCACACACGTATAAAACAGCATCAATATTCCGTTAGAACAGGACAGTTGTCCAGTGCCCTTTTTGTCCATTTGTCAGAGTTAGCCCACTGTATTGATTGGAATAATGCTTCAGTTTTATTCGATTCAAGCAACATTGTTAATAGAAATATTCTTGAGTCTGCCATTATCCAACTTTCAAATAACTTCAACATAAGCAAAGGTCTTTTTCAACTCGATCCTGTTAGTTTGAATTCCTTTAAAACAGATTTAGATAAGAAGGGTAAAACATTAAATCTTTGGTAAACTTGTCTTCTACTTTATTAACTTTTAATTTGCATTTTAGTTTTTTATATATATCGAAACCTGACCATAGGCAGCAGTGTGTTAAAACCCGGGCAGAGTTCCAGTATAAATTTGTATTTTTATAATCCATTTGATCTTGTGCTAAAAATCGATTAACTTTTAATTTGCATTTTATTTTTTTATATATATCGAAACCTGACCATAGGCAGCAGTGTGTTAAAACCCGGGCAGAGTTCCAGTATAAATTTGTATTTTTATAATCCATTTGATCTTGTGCTAAAAATCGATATTTTTCCTTACAAATCTGTACGCCTCACTGGTAATCCTTTAAGGTTTTAATTTTTAATTTTTAATTTTTACTTCTCTGTTTATTGTATATATATGTATGTATGTATGTATGTATGTATGTATGTATTTGTATATATAGATATGTATGTATATATATATATATATATATGTGTGTGTGTGTGTATGTTATTTATTTTTTCTTTTTTTTCTTTCTGTAACCTATATATAGGCCTAACCTTTTTATGTACTTCAGTGTTCCTGAGGATGTCATTAGACGAAAGCGCTTGAGCACCATTTTGTGTTTCCTTTCCTTCGTGGTTTTATTCATCATATATATATATATATATATATATAATATATACACACCCCAGTGTAAGAAATAGCCCCAGTAATCTCAATCTATTTTCTCACCCACTTTACTAAGAAATCAAGTGTTTCTATGTATATGGTACCAGTGACCTCTTATAATTTAGATTCTCCCATTTTCCTTATATTAAATTGATACTGTCATTTTTTCTCATATACTAAAATTAAGTACAAGTTTTTTCCTTCTCTCTTTTAAATTTTATTGTCCTCTATATGATTTTATTGTCCCAGGTACCCACTCTCTCGCACATTCTTTCAAATTCATCATGTGTCCAACCCCTTGGGCTAATCCATTTTTTAAGTACGAATTTTATGGATAAAGATTCGTAATACTTATCTATCAACAACCTCACCACAAATCCAAATGATGGTTTTTTATTGGTGATAAATCTTAACATCAGAAACCTTCCCAAACATCCTGATCACCTTAAAGATACATTAATTAAAAAGGATTTTCATGTAATTATATTCACAGAAACTTGTATTCAGGACCTCTGTCAGCATATCTTCCCTTTAGATGGTTATACCATTTTCGACACTTTCTGCACAGAAAGAAGAGGAGGTGGCCTCCAATTTACGTATAAAATGCACAAAAATTAACCCATTCTGTACTGTAGAACCTCACATCAAAAAAATGCGCGTTAAATCTGACTTTTGACAAAAACCACTCTCAACATATTGTACTAGCAAAGACCACCAAACGGAAGTGCAGACAACTATATTAGTACCTTACAGGATTTAATCATTGACCAATCTTTAAAGAGTTCGCGTTCTTTCATCCTTGGGGATTTTGATATAAATTTAATTAAAATAGGGACAGACTTCTCTGTGAAAACATTATGGGACGCAATGATCAGCCATTATTGGCAAAAATATTCCTCCTGTTAGAATTAACAATCCCTGGTTGACCTCAGATCTAAAGACATCCATTAAGCGAAGCATAAAATATAAAGAACTGTAAAGGAAGATTTACTCCCAAAAGTAGTATACAGTCACTATCAAAACAGATTTAATTCATTAATACTCAAAGCAAAAACTAATTACTATAAACATAGATTCGATCCCAAATAATATTGGAACCTCATTAACAAAGCGATTAATAAAAATAAACAAAATCTTCCACCACCCTCCGAAAACAATTAAGTAACAATGAGCCCATTACAGATACAACAAATATTTTAAATACTTTCAACGAATTTTTCACCCAAATGGGACCCAATCTCGCCTTCAATATCCCATCCGCTGTGTGTTCTTTCGATACGTACCTAGGTTCCCCCTCCCTCACTTTTTTTAATCTCCTACTACGCCACACAGCTTATTGAGGGCCATAAAACAATTGAAAAATAAAAGTTGTATACTGAACACAGTCCCAAACAGAATTTACAAAGAGTGCGCGAACTTAATATTGCGCCCAAACTCTCAAAGCTCATAAACCTATTCACTGAAAATAGTGTCTTCCCAGACTGCCTAAAAAAGGCTAGAGTATGCCCTATTTACAAATCAGGAGATAGAACTGCAGGAGATAAATGGAGATAAAAGTGCAGATCCCATATTCGTGTCAGTAAACTATACGAGAGAGTAATATACAGGGCGTTCGTAAAGTCTCTCCGCAGTCAACGTGCTACAGCCAGTATATGTGCGCTAAGCCGGTTTCAGCCGGTTTAAACTCGATCGTGTCAGTACTGTGACAGAGTTGGGATCGTGGCAATAGTGTGTGTCGATAGCTTGGTAAAAAATTCATGAAACACTATTCATGAAACACCATTGCACGACCAGAAAATCGGCGTTTGGGTTGCAATATCAAGAAAGCGAATTGTCGGTCCCATTTTCTTTGAGAACACGATAAATGCTGAACGATACTGTTCAGAAATTCTGTATCCATTTATTGGACAGCTAAACGAAATGGAGATACTGAATGCATACTTCCAGCAAGATGGTGCCACGGCACACACTGCTCACCTTTCGATGGAGCTACTGCATGATGTGTTTGGGGATCGCATAATTTCAAGGGGGCTTTGGCCTCCACGATCCCCAGACCTTACGCCGCCCGACTATTTCTTGTGAGGAGCAGCAAAAGGTGTTGTTTATAAAGACCGCCCGAAAACAATTCAGAACTTAAAAACCGCAATATCCACTTACATTGCTTCAATATCAACCAACACTTTAAAAAAAGTGTTTGACAACAAGTGTAGACGAGTTGCTCCGTGCCTGCAAAATGGTGGAAAACACTTTCAACACATGCTGTAAAATCAAAAGGTTATGTAATAAAATCACTAAATCATGGTTGAATGAAAACATTGTAGTTTTTCAATTTCCTATGCGTTTAACATAGCACTGCGGAGAGACGTTTCGAACGCACTGTATAATCAAATAATAATTTATATTAAAACACAAAATTATACACAAACAAGAAATTGGGTTTCTACGAAAACACATGACCAATGACGCAACAACTACAATATGAGAAGAACTTTATAGCAATGAACGACAAAAAAGAAAAACAATATTCATCCTACTTGACCAAACTAAATCTTTTGACCTCATAACATACTCTTAAAAAATCTCGAACATTGTGGCTTCAGGGGACTACCCTCAAAATAGTTCCGCTCATACTTCTAACAGGACACAATTTATAGCACAGGACTTACGTCACAGACAAGATCCATCTCCCACGGATTGCCTCAATGTAACATTCTGGCACCTATCCTGTTCCTCTTATATACATATAAATGGCCTCCACCGGTCACTAAATAATTCGTCCTGTTACCAGTATGCAGATAATACGTTAATTATAACCTATAGCAAAGACTTATTACCACTCCAAACAACCACCAACAATAAACTACAAATATACTCGTATGTTTGGCTGAACGCCAACAAACTATCCTTAAATACGAGGGCCACTCAATATATTTTGTCCCACCTTTTTTTTTCTTTCCAAGTTTCCTTGTAAGTTACAGAAATTTTGTACACAAACAGTTACATACCTTTTTTACAAGTTTTTATTTTTCCACATAATCTCCATCCTTTTCTACGGCTTTCCTCCACCTCGAAACAAGGGCCTTTATTCCTTGCTGGTAAAAGTCCGCTGGGTTCTGCTGGAGTCACCTCTTAACCTCCTCAACAACCTCATCGTCACTCTGAAACTTTCTTCCACGAATAGCATCCTTCAGTGGCCAAACAAATGGAAGTCTGAAGGTGCCAGATCCGGGCTATATGGAGGGTGGGGTAACACAGTCAAGCGTATTTTTGTGATGACTTCTCTTGTTTGCAAACTGTCGTGTGGTCTTGCGTTATCGTGCAAAAGAAGGACGTCTTCCAGTTTTCTCTCCGGTCGAACTCACTTTATACGTCTCTGGAGTCTCTGAAGGGTAGTAATATATGCCTCTGAGTTGATTGTTTGTCCTTTCTTCATAATGTCCACCAGAATCACCCCTTTCATGTCCCAGAAGATGGTGGCCATAACCTTTCCTGCAGAGGGAGCTATTTTGAACTTTTACTTGCGTGGGGAGTCTGCGTAATGCTTCTCCATGGATTGGCGTTTTGTTTCACCTTCAAAGTAGTGTACCCAAGTCTCATCCCCAGTCACAATTCGTGAAAGGAAGTCATCCCCTTCTGTCTCGTATCGAACCAACGACTCAGAAGCAATTTCTTTTCTTTGGGTTTTGTGGTCTTCAGTCAATTGGCGAGGAACAAACCGTGAACACACTTTTGAGTATCCCAGTTGCTGAATTATCGTATTCACACTTCTTCACTGATTCCTAGCTCCAGTGATAGCTCTTTGTATGTGACGCGCCGATTTGATTGAATGATGCTGTTAGCCAAAAACTTTTTCTTCATGATTGAGCTCTATCAAAAACTACATACAATCGACCAAGACATTATTCGTCCTGTGTTTCAAAATAACTATTACTTTTGTCATCCTGAAAATGTACTTTTATCTGCTATCGCTGGCAAGAATAAGAATATTCGGAAGCTAGCAGTCGAAAAAGTGCTACAAGTGAAAAGAAGTGTTATACCGGATGAAATTCGAATGTTTGACAAGAAATCCATCAGACTCAACTTCTCAGCTTCGACCTACATGGATATGATTGATTGGAACGAAATGAATATTACGGTTCCTTCCTCACTCTCTGATGTTATAAGTAGCACTGATGACTGCCAAAAACCCATAATTCTTGACACATACCCGTGTCATTCCCAGGCAGTTGAAAGAAATGTGAAGGAAATCTCTTCTTAAAGTGAAAAAGTCTACGGACTTGACGCCCGCCATGGAATGGTTATTCTCAGCAAGAAATCTCGGCTAGAGAATCCAAAAAGGGAAACAAAGTCAGATTTTAAGTGAATCAAAAAGAGGATAGCAGTTACACTCCATATAATTTAGTGATGAATACATGTTTTGGTTTATAAAAGGAAGTATTGTTATAATTTTTAACCAAACTAAATTTGCTTCAAAATTTTGGCTTTTCGTCAAAATTGAGGTCAAAGTTGCAAGAATGTACATAAAAATTGATGTTTTTATGTTAGGTGAATACTAGAGCACCTTTTCAGCCATGTTTCATACTGACAACTTGAGTTCGATATATTTTCGCCCCGCCCTGTTGTACAATCTTAGTTGAATATCTGTATGTATATATATATGTAAATTTACATCTGAAACTTACTACAGATAACACTAGGGAACAACATTTTTGTTTCTTGAAAACTATTTGGTGTTTCTTATAGAACGTTTGATGCTGATTCCAAATATGGTTTCAGAATTTTTCTATCACCCATAGTTTTCGAGAAAATAATATTTCCATTTACTCAGAGTTTTCCCAAAATATTAGTTAAAATTAAGTGTACTAATTTAATTTTACTTTCTTTTTTTTTCAGGTTAACTATATTTAATAGTATTTTTTGCATTAAAAAAATATAGCTATTTAAACAAACAGATTTTTAATAAAAAGAAATAAATTTTTTTCAAGTTTTGCTCAAATTTTAAAATTTTTCATAGTAGAAAAAATTGGTTTTTCATTCCAAAAAGTTTTCCGTGATTTCAATAATTTTCCGCCAGCATGAATCGAAACTGTATTAATCCCAGAGATACATTTTGCTACGTATGTGGAGAACTGACCATAATGGCACAGAGGAAGACGATGACCCCACTCGTGAAGAAGGCTTACGAACTTTATTTTGGATGTAAGGTAGGCGACCAAGACAAATCCTGGGCACCTCATATCTCATGCATTTCCTGTGCCGTCACTCTTATGGGTTGGATTAAAGGTACCCGCAAATCTATGCCATTTGCCATACCAATGATTTGAAGAGAGCCCAAGGATCACCTAACGGATTGCTATTTTTGTATGACTAACGTTTCAGGATTCTCTGCCAAAAATAAACATAAAATTCAATACCCAAATCTTGCATCTTGACGATGATAACCCAATTCCAACTCCCCCAAAGTCATGGACACTGGATGAAGAGTCTGAAGTTGAACCAATGGAAATTGATGACACTAAAGATACAGACTTTCAGCAACCTGAATCAAATAAACCACGTATGATAACGCAGGTTATGCTGAATGATCTCGTGAGAGATTTGGACCTTCCGAAAAAGAAAGCGGAATTATTGGGCTCCAGGTTACGTGAATGGAATTTGCTGGCAAAAGATACAAGCATATCGGCGTTCCGCACTCGCCAAAAAGATCTGATGCAGTATTTCTCCTCGTCAGGTGGTTTATGCTACTGTAATAATGTAAATGGACTGCTGTTAGCTCTCGGTCATGAGCACAAATCTGAAGATTGGCGTTTATTTATTGACTCTTCGAAGCTAAGCCTCAAGGTTGTACTACTTCACAATGGAAATAAATACCCTTCCATTCCTGTAGGGCACGCTGCCCACATGAAGGAATCTTACGAAAATATGAAACTCATCCTTCAGCAGATTAATTATGACCAGTTTCGTTGGTATATATGTGGGGATTTAAAAGTCGTCGCGCTTCTTCTGGGAATGCAGCTCGGTTATACGAAGTTCTGCTGCTTCCTTTGTGAATGGGACAGCAGAGCCAGAGATTCGCATTATTTGTAAAGGATTGGCCACTTCGTCAAAAATGTATCCCAGGACTGAAGAATGTGTCTCATGAACCCTTAGTTGACCCCAAGAAAATATACTTACCGCCACTTCACATCAAACTTGGCATCATGAAAAATTTTGTCAAAGCAATGAACAAGGAAGATGAGGCATTCAAATATTTGAAGAAAAAGTTTTCACGACTTAGCGATGCAAAGATAAAAGAAGGGATCTTTGTTGGTCCCCAAATCAGAGAGCTCATGAAAGATCAAAAGTTTGATGATGCCTTGAGAGGAAAAGAAAAAGTGGCATGGGAGGCCATGAAGAATGTTGTCACAAATTTTCTAGGGAACATCAAAGCCTCTAACTATGAAAAAATAGTGCAGGACATGATTGAAGCATATAGGTTATTGGGATGTAATATGTCACTAAAAATCCATTTCTTGCACTCCCATTTAGATTTCTTCCCTGAAAACCTCGGCGACGTAAGCGATGAGCATGGAGAAAGGTTCCACCAAGATATAGCTACTATGGAGAAACGCTACCAAGGGAGGTGGGATCCGGCAATGTTAGCTGATTACTGCTGGACATTATGCGAGAAGCTCCTAATGAAAACTACCAGAGAAAATCAGTGACAAAGAAGTTTTAAGAAGAATATTTTAAATGCCAATCTGCCACTAATTTAATTTTTATGAAGTATTTTTACTAACTTCTATACAATTTTTGAATAAATATTAAAATACAAATTTCTCAGTAACCTTGGGTGATAGAGAAATTCTACGGCTATATTCGGAATCAGCGGAAAAAATCCTATAAGACAGACCTGTTCACGTCCAAGAAACAAAAAAAAAGTAAAAATTTGTTCCCCAGTGTAATCTTTGTCTTTATCCCTTTTTGTTTTCATATTTTAAAAATTAATGTAAATAACCTCATTTCTCTGCATTATCTAATAAGATTTGTTAAATAAGCCCATTCTGCCAATAAAGCATAAAACTTGCCTATAAATGGCATGTATAACTGTCCCATTTATATGTATGTGTATAGATGTATGTACGTACATAGGTGCTTATGAAAAAAAAAATATACTATATGGGATGAATTTCACAGTTAAACACGTGAAATGAATAAATTTTATATACGTGTGTATATATACACTATATGGATGTGCATGTTATATATATATATATATATATATATATATATGCATATTTCTTGTTGCACCTAATGTCCTCAACATATATCATAAATTGTATTATTATTATTATTATTATTATTATACTATGATATGTACAATTGTACATACATTTAGGAAAGCATTAAATGTTTCACTGTGATATATATATATATATATATATATATTCAACTGCAAAGAACACGCAGTATAAATAACGTAAAGAACGACGCTTGTATAGGAGATATTCCGCGCAAGACGAGAGAGAGAGAACGAAACAAATGAAAAAATGAGGTAACCACCCGGGAATCGAACCCGGGATCTTCCGATTGCCGGTCAGATGCGATACCATTACACCATGGGCCTCACTCTTCCAAATGCCGTAATTCTTCTACATACTCGCAGAAACCAATGCCCCAAGGGGGCACCTCCTGCATGCCGTAACATTATATACATTTTGCAGTTGAATGTATATAATGTTACGGCATGCGGGAGGTGCCCCCTTGGGGCATTGGTTTCTGCGAGTATGTAGAAGAATTACGGCATTTGGAAGAGTGAGGCCCATGGTGTAATGGTATCGCATCGGACCGGCAATCGGAAGATCCCGGGTTCGATTCCCGGGTGGTTACCTCATTTTTTCATTTGTTTCGTTCTCTCTCTCTCGTCTTGCGCGGAATATCTCCTATACAAGCGTCGTTCTTTACGATATATATATATATACCGTATATATATAATTTTTTTTTATATATTTTTTTTTATATATATTTTAGGGTGGCTCTTATTTTCAAACTTTCGATTTTTTATTGGGCCACCCAGGGAATTTGAAAAGAGTAATAAAAAGCTAATCTGGAACAATTTTTTGCAAAATATATTCAAATTTAGAGGTCACTACCAAGATTTCAAAATTTTATCCTGTACGTTGTTTCAATCCACTCAAAGTTGTTGAAACGGTTTAGTTCGCTCTCTCCGTTGAAGTGGGATTAATTTGGATTCATCTCTCTTTTCAGATAATCATACTTTTTATAAATTAAGATAACATAAGAAATCTTTCTTTTTGTATAAAAGGTTAAGTATTAAAAAAACGGTAAATTTAAATTAGATATTAGTAATAATTTCTTATTGTTTGAAGAAACAATAGACAAGGGCTTTAGAATTTTGGAAACCTTCATGAAGGTAGTAAGCTAAAACAACATTTTCTTTTGTAATAGTGATAATTTGTATTCCAAAAATAAACTGAATAGGTATCTTTACTAATACTAACAGTCTGCTTATTGTATCCTTTTTTAGAACCCCAACTGGGTAGAAGTTGAATTAATTAATTTATTTTTTATTTTTATTTTCTGGAACTCTATAAGATTTTTCTGAAATACATAATTAGTTATTTGATGTAACGGAAGTAAAGCGATTATTTTTTTTACCTTCCAGCTTTCAGATTCTCTGCTTTACTAATGTCAATGCTTTCTTCTGTTAAAAGGACCGAAGTCAGCACATCTACGTATCATGGCTAGTTCTTAACAGACTCGGAAGGCCTTAAATATTTGGCTTGTAGGCCCTCGCCAAGCCCATTCACTGGCACGACGCTTCCGTCCAAAAGAGAAGTGATGGCTCTCTTTTCTTCACCATCATCTGATTAAGAAAAAGACAGTTCGTTCAAGTGCCTCCTCCGTCGCGGATGCGGTTCTGAAGGTGTGGAACAGAGCTAAGATTCCTGTGCGGATTGAGAAACACATAGTTGACAAGGTTGAGAAACTCTTTGATCAGTGGGAAAAACCGGACACCACTTTGGCCAGAAAGGAGAAGAGGAAGAGGAAGCCAGAGGAAAAAGTGTAGCAACGATGCGTCAAAGAGAAACAGCGTCAGGAAGAAGACGGAGCCAGGACATTTACCCTGACCAGCTCGTCTAGTACTGATGGGACCGATGCCGATGACAAAGCCTGCTGTTCCTGGTCCCTCCACAGTTTGGGATAGTTTGGGTCATGACATTTCAGGCTTGAGTTTGGACCGTTCGTCGATTCGTCGAGGCAGCGAGCGAAACTCCGGGAGGAAATTGCACGGGCAATCAAGGAGTCATTTGATCTGACCCATCCCTTGACCGTCCACTGGGATGAAAAGCTGCTCTTAGGAATGACTGGGAATGAGACTCTGAATCGACTCCCGAGCTTTGTATCTGGAGGAGAAGAAGAGCAACTTCTGGGAGTTCCCAGGCTGGGAGTGAAACTGGTGTGGCGATGGCTACTGCAGTGGAAAATGCAATCCGATCCTGGAAGGCTGAAGGCATGGTATGAGCTCTGTGCTTCGATACCATGTCCTTGAATACTGGGAAAAAGAATGGAGCCTGTGTCCTTTATGAAAAGAAGTTGGAGAAAAGCTTGCTCCACTTCGGCTGCAAACACATCTTCAGGGCGATGTTCAAGGCAGTCTTCTCAACTTGCATGGGGACATCAGCTAGGCCAGACACCTTGTTCTTCAAGCAATTTCGGGATAAGTGGAAATTCCTGGGCAAAGAAAAATTCCAAACTGCGATGGATGACGATACTTCACCTTCCGCTGTCTCGGAGATCCGTGACGAAATTCTTGCGTTCATTAAAGAAGTACTCCGGAGTCAGCAACCCAGAGATAACTATAGGGAACTCTTGAAATTGGTGACGATTTATCTCGGAAGGACGCCACTTCGAGGAGTTGAGTTCGGTTTATGGCTCTAGGAGCGATGCATCGCACCAGGTGGATGGCGAAAGCCATTTACGCTCTCAGTTTCTTCATGTTCCAAGAATAGTTTAATTTCACGGTCAGACAGAAGGGCGCGATGCGAAAAATTTGCATATTCGTGTCCACCATTTTAAATCAAAGCAGGGTACCGAGCCTCCCCCCCCCCCATCCCAGTATCCACTCCGAGGAACGACCTACAGCTCCTCTAGGCTCTTGAAGCCTACAAGATCTCGGATCCACACACTAAACGAACGCCACACTGAAGCGCTCGTCGCTTTCGCCTTCTTCGAAGACAAGGAGACCAAGCACTGTATGGTCCAAGCTCTCGACAACCACGGGAATGACGATCGCCAGATCAGAGCAGCAGTCGAGAAGGACTTGAAGACAAAGGCCAAAGCACTGGAGAACTTTGTCATGCGCAACAGCCTACAGCTTTTCGAAACCATGGGCCTCAAATAGGATTCCTTCCTCTCCAAGGATTCAGGCCAATGGAAACAAGACAAAGAGCTCTTGAAGGGGAAAGAAACATGCAAACAGCTGCGGGTCATCAATGACATCGCGGAACGCGGTGTGGCCCTCATGGAAGAATTCAATCTGCTTCACACCACAGACGAGGAACAGAAACAGTACCTTCATTTGCGGGTCAAGGAGCACAGGAAGCCATTTCCTGATGCAAAAAAGAGCACCATCATGAAAGCTGTAGGAGCGAGCGTTCTTTGATTCTGTAATATGGGAGATTAGTAACTTCGAACAATTTATTTTCTTAAGGTTCTTTAATAAATTTGTAAGTTTTTTTCTCATTGAATGTTTCAGAGAGATTTGCATCATGTATGCACCTTTTTGTTTCTTTTGATCGCTCGCTGTATGTATAATGCTCACTGTACCACACGCATCACAGGGGAAGAAACTTCAAGGGCTGGAAGCGACTTCTTAACATGCTTTGATTCCTTCCAAATTTTGTGTACTTCAGTTCTTAGTCAATCCTTATACATGTACGGGATGCCCCAAAAGAAATTACTATTTTCGATTTTTACCCCTTGAAGAAGGATCACCTTAAAATATATATATATACTGTATATATATATATATATATTATTCTCTTGTTCCACCAAATGAATATCCTGTACATGTATACATAGAACAATAAAAGTGAAATTGAAAAATGAAATATGTTACTGAATAATTTTTTAATGAATCCTTTGGAATAATAATAAAAAATAATTTAATTACTCAAAAGATTCTTAGAATAGTAAGAGGGATTCTAATGATATACAGGTCAATTAATGCTATTTAGACTGTTATTTGTCTCATTATAAGTTGTTGTTGTTTAGCCGTTCAACCCACCCTCATCGAGCAAGCCGGCGGCACGCAGGTAATAACCGATCGCACCACGACCCACAGACATCACACAGTACAGAAAACACATACACACACACCTAACCCACAAAGCACTGACACGACTCGGTCCGAATGCGGTCCTAGGTGCGAAGCCGCCACCCATTAACAGGTCAGAGATCAGCCTGAGCAGATCGGATCGAGTTAACTTAGCACGATTCCGATGTGGACATCAATGGAATGGAGTATTTGGTTATAATGTCTCTCTGGTGTTACCTTAATGGTGCGAGGTGTCGGTGCATGATTGTACATGTAGTGGCAAGTGTGTTGTGGGTTAGTTGTCGCTGCTGCCATGAATTGTGTTCCCCTCGTGTCTAAATGTTCCCTAACTTTCAGTATTTTTGTTTCTGTGTGCAGGTGTTCTATTGGTGTTGTTTAAATGCATCCTGTAATGATACGAAGTGCGTTGTTTTGTATTGTCTGTAAGGTGTTTATGTGTGTGTTTGAGATAATGGGTGCCCAGCATGGGCTAGCATAGTCCATAACTGAGCGAATATATTGTTTGGATATGAGTGATGTTTTTTCCTGCTGGTGTCCAAAGTTTGTGCCTATTCGTACCTTAAGTGTGTTAAGTCTTGACGTACATTTGTTTTTAATGTCCTGAATGTGGTTTGCAAAAGATAATGATGTGTTGTATGTGACCCCAAGTATTTTGGTCCTGTGAGTGTGTGGAATGTTGGTGTTGTTTAGTGTAAGCTGTAGAGTTATCTGGTGTTGTTTGAGTCTATTGTGTGTTAGCCAGTCTTGTATGCTGTTTATGTATGTTTGTAGGTTATTTGTAGCGGTGTCGATGTTGTTGTGGGTGGATGTTAGAGTGATGTCATCTGCATATGATGATAAGGTAAGCTTGTTATCTATGGGTGTTGGAATGTCATGCATGTATAAGTTGAACAGTGATATTTAAGCAATATGTTGAAGTAAATTCTGAACTAAGTTTAATACAATATTAGTCCTACCTATATAAAATCAGTTCACGCTTGCATTATAGCGTAAATAGCGTTATGCAAAAGATTGTAAACAAAACATTTTAATCTACTGAGAGAGCATACATTTGCTTTAAGCGCACGAGTTACTTAGATTTCAAATGCAGCTTCACAAATTTTGACCCACTATACTCGGATAGGAAGCTCAATATTTTGATGGTTATATATAGTCTTTTTGTAAATTTCTTTACCAATTGGCTTTTTTCAATTTCATAAATGTATATGAAATTTTGTAGAACCGTGGAAGGAGTAAGTTAATTTGTAGATTTTGATATAACTCAAACTTTATTTGCGGAAATACCCATTTACGAGAAATGAGAAGAGCTATGATTGACTGATACTTGCCTATCTCGGATGGTTTTTCAGGGTTTATGGCCCTTACGCACTTCCATGAGCATGAAAAACAGGTGGAAGCAAGCATATAATCTAAACTGTACAATTGTGTACGTGTGTTCTTTTCTGTGCACGACTGTACGTTTAAAACATTTACGGAATTTCCTATATTCGTGATCCTTACTAGCTACTTGTCACTCCTTCAGAAGTGTTCGTCTTTGCTACCCACACAACATATTTTGGCGTCCGTAAATCTACTGGGAGCACTTAAATTTGGCTATTTTACTTGATTTATTTCCGCTTGTAGAATTTTTTAAAAAGTACTCCAAATTTTAGAATTCATAATTGTTCATTACAAAAATAAACCGGGTTTGAGGAAAAAATCCTATTCAAACATAATGAATTGGAAAGAATCATAGTCGTAAAATGTAAGGATAATGTTATATGAGAAAAATCACGGGGAAACATGATGGGAAGGATGTGGCAGCGTGCGCCCTTACTCGTAATTTGGTGAAACTTGAGGCATTATATCATAAGGCACTATGGCCGAACGCAAGCAAAAACCCACATCACTTATTGAGTAACGTGTTGACATTAAATTTTGTATGTACAGTTCCCTGCAATAGTCGCGCTCCACCCCTGTATAGCCCTCTCCAAGCTATGGCAACAACGCAGTCCCTCTTTCTCCCTCCCTCTCCTCCTCCTCCTCCTCCTCTCAGGTGTTGTCATAGTAATAATTTTATTTTTTGAAAACCAATGACTGAATAAATATACTGTATTGTTCACTGTAGTTTTGGTGGTAATACTAGGACGACTATGTATTTTATTCATGCATTATTCCTAAATTTAGGGAGTAGAGTAGTTAGGTTATTTCACAAACGCAGGATACTTTAAAAACTTTCAATCATAGGATTTTGATGTGGCCAAGTTAGTGTTAAAGTGTAAGCTAAGTTGTAGTATCGACTTTTCCTCCAGGCAATAACATTTCTGTTTAAAGTCCATGCATCATCAACAAATGATTATCCAGAAAAAGGTCTATCCATGGAGAGATAATGATAACATAGTTCAATTTTTTATTACAAAAATAAACATGAATCAAGTAAATTTAGCGATTTTCTTAAGAACATACAAAACATAATGTTCAAATTATAAGGAACTGACAATTGTTTAAGTAAATAAATATATATTTACTGCACCACAAGTTCACAATTACACAATACTTGGTCCATTATTATTAATGACCTCTCATTGCCTATTTGGAAAAGATGCCACGTAATTGTAGATTACTTGTGGGTTCTTGCGAAACACACATTTAATCTGGTGTTTTGATATTGCTTGTTACACATGGGCTGGAAAAAGATCGTCAAAACGAAACGCTAATTAAGGAGTTTTCTCCATATTTTTTTACCTTACATATATAATATACTTCGTCGTTGGGTTCAAATCACAGTTTAAAATTAGATGCTATTCGAACCGTAATCTGACATGCCGAATTAGTGTCCTTCGAATTTTAGGATCATTCGTGGTGCAACACTTTTTGTCATATCGTGATTCGATATTAACACTTACAAATAAGTATTGTATTCCTCAACATTTTGATGATTAATTTCAGCTATTGTGCCTATTGTGCGATTCCATGTAGATGGTTTGATCTCGTAATATCGTCGTTTTTGGTGTATTATTTAAAAGAGGAACAAGATTATTGATACACACGAACATTTTCGAAAGTTGTTAATATATTTTTGAGTATTTATAGAGGAAATTTTATTAAAATTTAAATGCGTGAGTGGATGAGTGAGTGAGTTATTATGTAAAAAAGGGAATGGATAAGGAGGAGAAGGTAGAAAGGAAAGAAGCGGAAACACAAATGACAGAAGTAGTTGATAGGTTGGGAGGAATGAGAGACATGGGAGCAGGTAATAATCAGGGAGCAAGGTGGGGGGAAGAGAATGGTCATGTATTAGTATGAAGTGAAGGGGGAAGGAAAAAGGAAAATAATAATGACAGTAAATCAAAAGAAAATAACAAGGAGGCAGGAAGAGGGAACAGAGAGAGAGAGAGAGAGAGAGAGAGGAGGTAGGGATAGCGAAAGGAGAGAGGGGGGACGAGAGGAGGGGGTGATAGCGAGAGGGAGAGGAGAGAAGGAGAGGAAGGGAGTGAGGGTGGGGGAGAAAGAGGGACTGCATTGCTTCCACATCTCGGAGAGGGCTATACAGGGGTGAAGCGCGACAATTGCATGAGACTGTACATATATAATAATATATCCTCTCTTATCATCTCCAATAAATTTTTCATTCCACCTTTCCTGAATACCTTCATTTCGCATGCGGCCAACCCGTTTTACACTCGTTTCATTCTACCCTTAATTTCCAATGTACTCGTACAGCTTTTATCACTCAAACATCCGAGATATTTAAGTTCTTTCACAAGCTCTAAATTTTCTCTATTCACTACAATACCGTGGTGACTCTCCTTCTCTCTCACTGATAAAACCTTTTTACTGTTTTTCGGCAGAAACACTTGTCTTTTGGTTTGTAAAGGTACCAGTCTACTCGTAATTATCGCATATTTGGAAATTTTCTGTAATTTGTAGCCTGTGATAATTTTTTTTCAAATAAAAGACGCGCTTTTTCATGCAATCGAGGCAAATTTGTTACTGTTATTGAAGTTTTTCATTCTTAAATGTAAGTTTAGAGATCGGATTGTTTATTGCTTGATCTGAGAGCTTTATTAAAATATTTGAATATATGTTTTCTGCCGGTGAACCTGTCTTGACGGCTTTCTAGTTTACAGTCATTGTCAATAATCTCCTTCCACATTTTTTCACAAAACTTGTCACTGCTATCTTTAATTAACTATCGGATTCACCGGCAAGTACCACATCATGAGCATACATATACATCAAATGCGACAACCGTCACTCATTTTCTTCTAAATTCAGGTTTATTCCTTTCTCTAGCATTTTTGCTTTCATGTTATATACACCTACATTTCAACGTGGAATCCAGGGTACCCATTTATCTACTAACCAATTTTATTGTATGGAAGGATGAAGAGCTGGGTTTGCTGCGCGCCGCCTGCCGTCACCGGGAATCGAACCCGGGGCCGGTGAATTCGTAGTCAGTGATACTAACATTAACACACACACACACACACACATAACCTTTAACCTTTGGTTAGCTTCCGCCCGAATTGTTCATTCTGACGAAGGTCAAGCTTTTCACTCCACCTTAGACGTACAGTTTAACGTGGAATCCGAACACGCCCCACCAGCAGCCCAGCGCCTTAACCACTAGGCTATCCAGGGTACCCATTTATCTACCAACCACTTTCTTTATTGTGTGGAAAGATGAACAGCTGGGTTTTGCTGCGCGCCGGCTGCCTTCACCGGGTCTCGAACATGGGGCCGATGGATTCGTAGTCAGCGACGCTAACCACTACACCACCGAGGCGCATATGCAGTGTGTGTGGGTGTGTGGGTGTATATATATATATATATATAATCTTTTAAACTTTTTCCCCTCCAGCTTCAGAAAGGGGGGGACATAGTTTAAAAGGTCAATATTAGGGGGGAGATAATTTAACAGGTTTTACTTATCTTATTTACATAATAGAATTTTTAAGATATGTATATAAGATACATATCTTGAAAATTCTATTATATTCTACCATATTTCCGGTTTAAAAATTCGGATCACCTGAAGATCAGGGCCCCCAGCCTTCTTTAGTTAGCTTTATAAGGCTAACTAACGAAAATATCAGGACTTAACCTAACCAATCGTCAAGGGCGTAAAGTTGACCTAACAATTGGTTAGGTTAGGTCGTGATATTTTGGTTAGTTAGCCTTATAGCGCACTCAAAATAGCCCAAAATTAGCCGTAACCTAGAAAAAATTGGTACAGAAGGTTTCTTGGTCCCAAAAGAAGTAGAATTTTGTCCTCTATAACATATCCAAAATCCGCAAACATCCGCCTTGGGGAAAAATTTTCATGTGCAAATTAGTTAATTGACATATAGCCTTTTGGAGTGAGAAAGTTCTATATACATGTTTGTAAAATCACACATATTCACCATAAATTATTGTGAAATTATTTTATGAGAAATAAATCACCCTGTTCTTTATTTTGTGCAGTTATTCTTAGAAAATTTAGTAATTTGACATGCTAATTAGCTAATTGTTGATATATATTGTGTATGTTGGTGAATTAGATATCTGGCATCATGGACTTGGCGTCCACGCGTTTCTTGCCTGATATAATATGTCTCTCATTTTCTCGGTATGTTTCGTTCTCTCGAGTTATGTTACCTGTGTTGATTTAGTTATTTGCAAATACGGATATCTTGCATAATTATGGTTCATCCGGAAGTTTGTAAACACTAATTGACCTTTTTTCTCTACTTTCAGATGATGATAGAAAGCAATGATGTCTGAAACACTTAAGAAAGTCAAGAAAGAGAGTGTGCGACTTGCCAAACAGGATTCGATGACAGCATTCCTGAGAGAAGATGTATTTTACTCACTGAGAAGGGGTTACAGACATTGGAACGATTTAGTATTCAACGAGAGGATACGGAAACTTCGGAACGCATAAAAAAGTGTAGAGTTTCAACTTTAAGAGTTACTGTACACCAGACATGTCGAAGAAACTACACAGATCCGAAACGGTTAAAACGAGGTTCCTCATGTAATCCTCCTGTTCTAAAGAAACTGAGATCTTCATTTTCTGGTGCCAGTAATACATTCCAGTGGAAAAGTGCATGTTTTATATGTGGAGTACATTGTTCAATCGATTTAAAACATCCTGAGAGAAATATAGTATATGCAGTAAGAACCTTGCCATTCCGAGATTCGATAATCGCTGCATGTGATAAAAGAAATGATCAATGGAGTAGTGAAATAAAACATAGAGTTGTCAATTGCATAGATCTTGTGGCAGAGGAAGCCATGTATCATAAGTCATGCTACACGCGATTAATGTTAGGCAAACCAATGTGTTCATCATCAACAGCACATACATCAATTACGTTTACGTGGTTTGGCATCAGGATTAACGGCATCTGAAAGGGACAACATCAATTGTGATAAGGTTGAGGAAGTGGGTCTGAGTATCTATAGGAAAATAGATAATGCCTGCTTACAAGATGTCACAATGAAAAAAGGTGACCATGTACAGACATTAGTCAACTTACAAAAGGGTATAAAGATTGGTGAAAAATCAGTCCACCTGAACTCAATAGTTCTTTTTTCACGTCTTATTGTATTAATTGAACGGTCAAACAATATGATGCCGTACTTTGAGTACGAGCTTACCTCTATCCCAACAGCTCTATTCAAATATTCGAAAATGTGCAAACCAAACAAAGCTGATCTTGCTGAACATCTAACATGCAACCTACCACAACCAGTGTCACCAACTGAGACATCCTACGTCCTTGATGGAGAAGCACTACTCCATAGAGTGAGATGGCAGTCACAATCGACATATTCGACTGTACTTCGCCAGTATGTCACATATGTAAGATCAAAATATGGTGGCAACTGTACAATTGTGTTCGATGGATACAAAAACGGACCATCAACAAAAGACCACGAACACTCCCGGAGATTTGGGAAGGCAGCATCTGATGTAAAAATTGTAGAAAGTAGCACTGCACATAGTGCTCAGCAGCACTTTCTCGCGAATGATAGAAATAAATCTCAATTTATCTCATTACTATGTCGCGAGCTTGAATCAGTTGGACATGGTGTAGAAACGGCCAAAGAAGATGCTGATACGTTAGTTGTAAAACATGCATTGGATCGAGCTGCTGTTGGAACCGTGACAGTAATTGCTGATGACACCGATATCCTGGTGCTCCTAGTCTATCATTTTAAACCGGAAATGCATGATATATACATGAGATCAGAGGGTAGGAAAAGTCAGCGAAAAGGGTTCAAGCTCTGTAACATACGGGACCTAATTAGAGTCATGGGAAACTTTGTTCGTTAGCATATTTTATTCATCCATGCATGGGGTGGCTGTGATACCATGTCTGCCACACATGGCCATGGAAAGACCGCCATCATCAAAAAGCTTAAACTGTTTGAGTATGCTACGAATTTGAGCATGATTATTGGCGATAGTGAATCAACACAAGAACAAGTGTCTAATGCTGGTCTGAGAGTATTTGTGATGATGTACGGTGGGAAGCCAACAGACAGGCTAAACCAGATGAGATACAACTATTTCATGAAGTATTCAGCTGGCGGGTCTAAGTTTGTGCCAGAGAAGCTTCCACCAACAGAAAGTGCTGCAATTCAGCATTCACTAAGAGTGCATTTTCAGATATTACAGTGGAAGAGATTCATTAATAACAATTTGTGCCCGACAGAATGGGGATGGAAGCTCGAAGATAAAGCTCTGGTACCTGTTATGACCGACAAAGAACCAGGTCCACCTGATATTCTAAACGTAGTTCGTTGCAAATGTAAATCGACAAGTAAGAACCAGTGTTCTTCAAATGTGTGTTCCTGCCAAAAGAATGGTTTAAAATGTGATGCGGCTTGTGCAAATTGCCACGGCATGGATTGTTATAATTCTGTGGAAATGGTGTTAGTAGACAATGACGACGAGCATGAAAGTATGTTGTACTTTTGAAATGATATATGTTCTTCACCTGTGCCGTGCTAATTTATATTAATATATTTTAATATATATATATATATATATATATATTTTTATAATTTATATATATAATATATAATATAGGGTGTCCATAAATTATTCACCCCATTATAAGCCTTAATAAATTCGTTATTATAGGAGATATCTTAAAACGGTTTGCGGCAATTAATAATACAACTCAAGAATTTTTTTTCTTTATTTCGCAGAACATCCACTAGGGGCACAATGGCGACAGTGAAGGAGAAAGCAATGTGTGTGCTGTGGATGTGGGAAACCAAATCTCCAATTACTGTACAGAGACGTTTTCGGGAGGAATATCAGAAAACTCCTCAGCTGCACCTCAGCTTGAGGATATGCGGCCCCGTGTGTTCTTTCAGCAAGATGGGGCGCCGCCACACTGGGGATTAAAAGTGCGGAGGTTCCTCAATGAAAAGTTCCCTTCTCGTTCGATCGGGCGAGATGGCCCTATTCCATAGCCTCCTCGTTCCCCGAATATTACGCCTCTGGATTTCTTTTTATGGGGCTACACAAAGGACAGTGTATGCAAAGAAGGTTAATAACATCACAGAATTAAGACACCGGATTGAAGAGACATTAGCTTCCATCACGCAAGACATGCTTCTTAATGTTTGGAATGAAATCATCTATTGCCTTGATGTTCTGCGTGCTACCAATGGGGCTCACGTGGAGGTTTACTGAATTAAAACAAAAATTTCTTGAGTTGTGTTATTAACTGCCGCAAACCGTTTTAAGATAGCTCCTATAATAACGAATTTATTAAGGCTTATAATGGGGTGAATAATTTATGGACACCCTGTATATTGTATATATATATATATATATATATATATATATATATATAATATATATATATATATATATCTTTAATATATATACAATTGATGACAGAAGTCTTGTCGTAAATCTTCGCATATCATATCTATTCTGGGCGACAAGGCGTCTGTCACCGACTGTATATATAAATTTATATAAAAAAAATTCCCCAAGGCGGATGTTTGCGGATTTTGGATATGTTACAGAGGAACAATTTCCGCTTCTTCTGGTACCAATAAACTTTCTATACTAATTTTTTCTAGGTTCAATCCTATTTTGACTGGTCTATTATAAGGCTAACTAGAGAACGCTGAGGGCCCTGATCTTCAGGTGATCCAAAAATTCTATTACAGGGTTTTGCAGTCAACTTTCTTATATTTGCAAATCAACTGGCGCGAAAATAGATTTAATCGAAATGCTTTTACTAACTTATGTGAGCATATTAAAATATTTTATCCTATGTAAATAATGGTTCTCTATTTATTATATATTTGCAATAAATAATAAATTTGTTGTTATTATTTTCTTATCTTATTTTGGTTAATTTGCAGAGTTTAAACTTTGGGGGAGGATATAATTGAAAAGATCAACATTGGGGTGATGATTGTTAAAAAGGGTATGTTGCGGGGGAAATAATTTAAAAGATCATATATATATATATATATATATATATATATATGTGTGTGTGTGTGTGTGTGTGTGTGTGTTAATGTTAGTATCACTGACTACGAATTCACCGGCCCCGGGTTCGATTCCCGGTGACGGCAGGCGGCGCGCAGCAAACCCAGCTCTTCATCCTTCCATACAATAAAATTGGTTGGTAGATAAATGGGTACCAAAACCAAAATTAACCAAGGTTATAATAATAATATAATGTCAAATTTAAATGCATTAAACTTCATTTAAATTAAACAAACGACTGATGATGGAAGTTTGATTTCCCAAACGTTTGGTCATTAGATTTTCGAAATGGTGGTGTGGATGTTGATCATTTTTATCATACTGTGTATATATATATATATATATATATATATATATATATATATATATATTATATATGTGTGTGTGTGTGTGTGTGTGTGTGTATATATGGTGGCGCAAAAGTTAGGAATCAGAGTCATCATTGCATAAATTATAAATTTTTAACTAAAAAAGTCATTTTTATTTAAAAATAGTGGCGGCCACAGAACAGAAAAGATCCATTCTCCCTGGCTTCTTTGACTCCTGACTTTTGCGCCACTCTGTATATATACACCCAATCTTGTGTTTTAATAAAAAAGTGAAACAGAAACTCTAATAGTGTTACAAGACGCTTATAGCAAACATGCTTAACGAAAAAAGAAATCTCTGTTATTACATACGGTTGTGTTTCTCTCAAAGTTGATCCAAGAAGTTTGCGCCCATCAATTTCACGGAATGAAAAAGTATTATGCATATTCATCAGAGTTTACTACCTAATTTCCGATTAACAGTTGAAGAAACTGCGCAAGAATTTGGAATTTCAGTTGGAAATTGTCACTCACTTTTGAAGTCATCCTCAGGGCAAGTAGTTTGTCACCATATCGTTTCTCAATTTTCGAGTGGTGAACAGAGGGAAGGATGCGTTTAAGATTAGTGGCGATCTTGCAGCCTGGTCAGATAAATAAAGATATGCAGAAATTTAAAAAAAAAAATCCCCACCGGCGATGAAACTCGATACTTGATGGCGACGTACCAAATTGCAAATTTTGTCAAGTGAAATGAGGGGGTCGCACGTCTTAAGGTACATAAGCGCCACCACAGGCGAAAACGTGTTTTTGATGGATATCACTATTTTCACCCTTCCTCTATCGCGTGGTTTGGGTTATAATGACCTTAAGACACTAGAAGTATGGTTGAAAACCTTATGAAGCGAACTACTTTTTTCACCTCTATCGCCAGCCAAAAGTTCACCCAAAGTTTGGCATAATAAGAAAATAAAAAAATTTAAAAAATATATATAAAATATAAAATATGAAAATCTCTTCCAAAAACTCATCAACATCTTCATTAGCATACTTAGAACTCTAATTTAGCCAAAAATGAACGTTCTAGTTCAATTAATAACAGAGATACTATTGCCAGAATATTGTTGAACTTTGGAGGCGATTTCTGACGAATTTTAATTTTGGCGCTTAGGTACCTTAAGACGCGGGACCCCTCAAATATTATTTTGAGCAGAAATTAGGCGAATTACAATTAGAATTCCTTGATCGTATTAGCCTCAATTTGGAAGTTAACGCAACTGTCACCGAATTATATAATGATGTGTAACGGTGATTAATTGGAAATTGTATCACTGTAATGTTCACTGTAATGCGATTTTTCTTCTTCCTTTATTGAATTAATTACTCAAAAGTATGGGACTCACCACTTAACTCTCTCTCCAAAGATGACTTTGATGATAATTTTAGGCAACTTTATTCACGCTAGCTAAAGTATGTTCCTGACGATGGCTAAATTATTGTTTGACGGATATTTTACCTAATTCATGGTAGGTTAAGTTTGCAAAACTTATACTTGTAAATCAAATAATAAATGATGGTACAGCCATCTTTTCAATTTTTTTTATTATTGCTGGGATGTTTTGAAAGTTTTGAGTAAATTTTAAAAGTCCGCCTAACATAAAGTAAGACAAGCAGGAACGAGATCAATCTGAGGTGCTTGTAATAGGTCAAGGGACGCCTAACTTGGCTTGTGCGCACCCAAGGGAACCATTTTGAAAGAGTTACTAGTGTCTACTTCTTGTATAATCTAAGATAAGGTCACATACAAACATAGTTACATACACTATCTAAGAACCTACTGGATCACCTGAAGATCAGGGTCCCAGCCTTCTTTAGTTAGCTTTATAAGGCTAACTAACGAAAATATCACGACCTAACCTAATCAATCGTTAGGTCAACTGTACGCCCTTGACGATTGGTTAGGTTAGGTCGTGATATTTTCGTTAGTTAGCCTTATAAGGCTAACTAAAGAAGGCTGGGGGCCCTGATCTTCAGGTGATCCAAATCATTTCCTATTGTCCATGGGATGAACACTAAAGCTCGAACTCGGGACCAATTACGCACACAAGAAAACAGGAATTACCGTTAAAAGTAAGGTATAGTTTAAATTATTGGTTCAAATCATTTAATTTAATCTCTTATTTTATTATTATTTGTTTTGAGCAACATAAATTATTTTTTATGGAGGTTTTCTTTAATTTTACGAAAAATTATGAAAATTATAAAAATACTGTAAATGCATGTGAAACAAACGATCTACAATATATTTACTTTAAAAAACTTTTAGCTAATTTTGTTTTAGAAAGTTCTCTGAATATATTCAAAGCTAGTAGTAGTAGTAGTAGTAAGTAGTCAACTACTTAGGGGCCGTTCACAATTATCAACATTTTCATGAAGGGGAAGGTGGTTAAGTGCCGTTGTACGCTTTTAGAAATGCGAAAAATATCGATCCATATCCAAGCAAGAACTGAACTGTTTGTGGACTCGGTATTAATACAGGGTGTACATAAAGTCAGGATCTATTTTTGTGAAATAATTATTTTTTTCTATTTTTCTTTTCAGAAGCCCTTAGAATGAATACAGAAGAGCGTGTGGCAATAGTAATTTGGCGAATCGAGGGAAAGAAATACAATGACATCAGAGAGAAGTTTAGAAGGAGATTTCATAAGCCGGGGCCAATAGACAAGACAATACGAAAATTGGTGAACAAATTTAAACGAACGGGATCTGTAAATGATGAAGCAAGATCAGGACGACCGTGTATGTCAGATCTTACCGTGAATGCAGTACGCGGAATTATCACTGAGGAGCCAGGTACGTCCATTCGTGCTGCATCGCACAGACTCGGCCTCCCGACGTCATCTGTGCACAAAATTCTGAAAGTTAATTTGCAGAAGAAAAGCTATCATTTGCAGGTTTTACATGATTTACATGAGGAAGATTTCCCTCGACGAAGTGCTGTGTGTGCTGATCTCGTAGAACAAATCTGGAGTGATAATTTAATGGACAACATTCTCTTTAGTGATGAAGCCACTTTCCATACGTGTGGAAAAGTAAATCGCCATAACTGTCGAATTTGGGCAGATGAAAGACCGAATGATTTCGTCCAAAATTGGGAAAGAGACTCACCTAAAGTTAATGTCTAGATGGGTTTAACAAAATCTAAGGTTTATGGTCCTTTTTTCTTTGCTGAAGCTACAGTTACGGGGCTTATTTATCTGGACATGTTGCAGTAATTCCTTGAACCTCAGCTGATTGGGGATAGGATTGTTAGTACCGTCGTCTATCAACATGATGGTGCTCCTTGTCACTATGCCAAAATTGTTCAGGATTATCTAAATGGACGTTTTCCAAATCGCTGGATCGGACGCGGAAGCAACAGACCTTGGCCAGCGAGATCACCAGATTTAACACCTTTAGATTTCTTTGCATGGGGCTTTATCAAATCGCACGTCTATCAGACGAAGATTACGAGTCTTGAAAACTTACGTACACGTATACGAACTGCTGCAGATAACATAACCCCGCAAATGCTCCAGAATGTGTTTAGAAATGCTGCGGAACGATTTGAGCTGTGCAGGGATACTGATGGGCGTCACGTCCAATCCTACTCTTAATTATTTAATAAATGTTACCACTTTATCATTTTATGATTGAATTCCATATAATTTCCAAGTGCTTCACAAAAATAGATCCTGACTTTATGTACACCCTGTATTATGGTGTGACAGTTTTGGATTCTGTATTGTCAGTACGTTTCCTTTATTTTAAGAGTGCTAAATTCCAGTATTTTTCAATTTAAGTGTGAATATTAATTTGTATATCTCTAGTTTTTCAATACAATACATTGTAAAAAAAAATCCACATTTTTCTTTGTACACGTTTGGGGGGGAGGGATCATCCCATGGAAAATTACAGAAGTACTGCCTAAGGTCCTCCCAATTAGTAGCACCAAAGTGCCAAAGGTGCCTCCTCTTGGAAGGATCCAAAGACCGGATTGGAGCGATAAAACAGGAAACAGATACAAGATTGTGGTCGGAGGAGACTAACGGAGGAAAAAGTTTCACAGTGTAAAAAGTAGTATAAGAGGTAATAAATAAATGCAGAATGTTGGGCCTATCTCCAGTACGATTGGGGATACGAGTAAAGTGCTGTAGAATGTGCTGTAGGTCATTTACGATAGAAAAATTGTAAGCTAGTTCACCAGGGATGTTAGTGAAATGGAAAGAAAGCCAAAGGTGGTGGCGAACATTGAAATCTTCTTGAATGGAGATTTCAGCAAATATGTCGAATTACCTTAAAAAGCTATCAGATGGACAAACTTTGAACTTGTCGACTTTCTTGGACTTGTCTACAGTAGGAGTAGACAATTTTTTTTTAAAAAGTTGTCCAATTTGTAACAATTCTTAATGTGTCCAAAACTTGTCAAAAATATACATCTAAATTTTGAACAGTTTTGTGTACAAATAAACACATTCTAGAAGTAAAATCTGTCTAAAATTTTACATGTTTTAATACATTCAAATCGAATTTTGGGTTCGTAAAGAATGGAGAAGAAAGGAAGAATAGAAACGAGAAAGGAGAAGAAGCGAAAAGATATCTGGGATCAGCCAGGCGCATTCTGTTCGATGTTCGGACTTAAACCGGACGTGCTCAGTTGTGAGAATAATTCTTTATTATAGTTTTGGACATCCGATCCCCACAAGGAGACAAGTAGCTCCCCTAAAAAAGTGACAACAGATGCCAACGGCGGAACTGCCGATGCCTTCGCAAGGTGAAAGAAAAAACCTCTCCATTCCTTAAGAAGCCACGGCAGCTGATCGCTTCAAATCAACTCAGAAATATACACCTATAATTTTGTGTACACTCTTTGTTCTCATCCAATTTCACAGTGCAAATTATGATATAAATGATATTTTATAATTAAAAATACTTAATTAAAAATATTTAAAAGAGATTCTGTTAACACTAAACTCACCTGTTTGATTATACAAACATTATAATTAAACTAATTTGTTTAAATTTGTATATCTAGTAATTAAACACTAATTAAACAATAATTAAAAATAAATTACTTACAAATATGACAAAATACAATACCTTGTCAGTCTTGACAACGTGTAATTCTGTCTTGGAAAAAGGCAATTTCATAAAACCTGCCCAACTGGGCATGATACACAACTTTTCTTTAGTATTGCAGTTAATTTTTAGTATTGTGATGAATTTATGAAAATATAAAATTAAAATAATTATTTCATTTTTAAATCAATTTTCAATGTTGATCGTATTTTAGAATCCACAAATAAAATCTTACGTTCACTGTAGTCTCTATTTTTCCGAACTCCGAACCAGACAAATGGAATGCCACACTGCCACACTGATCCAAAACTGCAAGAATACAATCGCTAAGTCCCTATATTGGATATGGAGACGATCACTCGACACGGGAGAAATACCAAGCACCCTGAAAAGAGCGAACATAGTTCCAATATATGAAGGAGAAGATCGATCCGAGGCCAACAACTATAGGCCAGTGTCGCTTACGTCTCGTCTCACTAAGATATTTGAAAGAATAACTAGAGAAAAAATATATGACTTTTTGGAAACTCGAAAAAAATTAAATGCTGACCAACATGGATTCCGATCAGGCAGAGCTGCCTATCACCACTAATGGAGCACTATAACAACATTATTGATGCACTTGAAAGTAATGAAAACTATGATGTAATATACACAGACTTTGCCAAGGCGTTCGGCAAGTGTGACTATGGAATCATAGCACATAAACTGAAATATATGGGAATAACAGGAAAAGTAGGAAAATGAATATATAATTTCCTTAGTGAGCGGCAGCAAGTCGTTACATTTTAAGGAACATCTTCATCAGAAACAGAAGTCCTTAGCTCAGTACCACAAGGAACAGTATTAGCTCCATTACTCTTCATAATCATGCTAACTGAAATACATAAGGACGTTACTAGTGACAGCATAGTAACATCGTTTGCTGATGACACAAAGATTATTAGAAAAATAAGAAACCCAGGATATAGGATCCCTACAAACAAACATGAACAAAATCTACATTTGGTCAGAAGGCAACAATATGAAATTTAACACTGAGAAATTTCAACTGTTAAGGTATGGAAGAAGAAAGGACCTAAAATCCATGGAATACTATAAACAAAATGGACAGGAAATTCAGAGAAATTCTAAAGCAAAAGATTAGGTGTTGTAATGACTGATGACGCGAAATTTGAAACACAAAATAAGATAGCAGAAAACAGAGCAAAAATAATAACTGGACAGATACTGAGAACCTTTAAACGAAGGGATAGGAATATAGTGATTCCTCTTTTGAAAATACTGATCATACCTAAGTTGGAATACTGCTCGGTCCTAACATCCCCATTTATAAAAGAAGACATTAATCAGCTAGAAGGGATTCAGAGAAGCTTCACAGCCGAGATCAGTGGATGCAAAGAACTAAATTACTGAAAGATTACGTGAATTAAACTTATATTCACTGGAAAAAAGAAGAGAGAGGTACACCATTATTTACACTTGGAAAAATAATAGAGGAACTAGCACCCTCATCTTACTCTGAACCCTATAACCCCCCAAACAACAGTGGAAAGTAGAAAAGGAAGAATGTGTCGTGTTCCCAAATTATAGGCAAGACGGGGAACATCCTCAACACTGAAGGAAAATAGTTTTGTTGTGAGAGGACCAACACTGTTTAACCAGCTGCCCAAGGAACTAAGGAACACGAGTGGTGTTGCGGTGGATAGCTTCAAAAGAAGATTAGACGCCGGGCTCAGAACAATCCCAGATGAGCCGGGCGTACCTGGCTATGTGAGGTGGAGATCAAAAGGAACCAACTCTTTACTTCACCAGGCCAAATCGAGAGGAGGGGCGACAGGCTTTACCTTCGTGAAATGAGGAATCATCGCATGGAACATTTGAAAGGTTGAAAGGAAAGGTATATATATAGTATATATTTGCGAGTATTTATTTATTTAAAAACCAGTGACTTTTTATTTACTTATTTACTTTTTTATTTAACCCTGATTTTTTTGCCAACCTGACCCCAGCCTCAAGAATCCAACGTTACCTTGTTGGTACGTGAGTACATGAGGTGAAACCAACGTCTCCTTTTACACACCTCATAAACAGCATTCATTCCTCCCTAATTTTTATTTACTGTTGAGCCACATTTGTATCAACTTCACGTTTATTCTCACATTTACTAATTACGTCCTTCATTCTTTTACGCAGTATTCACGTACCTCTCACAACCACGCACTCACTATTATACATCTTTTCAAAATTCTATCATTATTCATTCTCTCCACAAAGCAAGACTAACGCACCATATTATCCTCATTCTTATCCCCATCTTTTACGCTACATCTTTCTCGAACATCCTCATTCGGTCAATTCGTTTTACACCACACTTAGTCTTACGTCTTAAATTATTCACCACAATTGTTTTCACCTCTGACCGCGAAGTAGCATAACAAACAAGTGTTTGTCATCTATATCAGTGCATCTTCACGTAAACCTCTTGCAGCATCTACATTCTAGCACTTCATACAAATGCTTTATGGCAGTGGTGCACAAACTTTTTTGATGTGGGCCAAACCAACCATCTGTTTTATATGTAGGGGTCAGATATATAGATATTCTATTTTTATAAATATGCATTTTTATAACCAGGGGTAATATTTCAGATTTTTCTTTGGGTAGCTACCCTTTTCATGTGAAAAATGTGAATTGAAAAGACCAGTGGGGGCCACATTTGGCCCGCGGGCCAGGGTTTGTGCATCACTGCTTTATGGTGTCTGATTTTCTTCCCCTGACTCACTCTACTTTCAGCTTTCTTTTCCTTTTCTCTACTTTCAACTTTCTCTTTCCTTTTCTCTATTTTCAGCTTTCTCTTTCTTTTCTCTACTTTTAGTTTTCTTTTTCTCTACTTTTAGTTTTCTCCTTTTTCTCAACTTTCAACTTTATTTTTCTTTTTTCTACTTTCAGCTTTCTCTTTCTTTTTCTCTACTTTCAACTTTCTTTTTCTCGACTTTTAACTTTCTTTTTCATTTTCATTTTCTCTACTTTCAACTCTACTTTCACTCTACTTTCAACTGTACTGTTGTCAAACACCACAAATCTTAAAATTTTTCACCTTATTTAACATTTTGCCATTCAGTACAATAGTGCATGCTGCCTTTCCTTCTCTCTCAACAAGAATCTTACTTTGATCACCATGTCTTTCACGTACGCCGGATGTGATAAAATTTGTCATTCCTCGCTTTAGTTTATTATTCTCTGATTCATACAGAAGCGCCACGTGGTCAGCATACATCAAACGCAACAGCGGCCACTCATTCTCTTCTAAATTCAGATTAACTCCTCTTTCTCTCGAGCATTCGCGCGTTCATCTCATGTATTACCCCATTCATATACGCATAAACAGCCATTGCGACATAACACCGACTCATTATACTCCAACTTTAACACTCACCCTTAATTCTTACACATACACTCCTACCCACATATAAAATTTTCATTTCATTTAACATCTTACCACTGACATTCACTTTCCCACGCTTTTTGACATATAAATATCTTCCACAATCATTTAACCACTATGTTACCTTCACGTTTAATCGTCTCACCACATATCCCATCAATTCCGGCAGACTTTCCTTTTTTCAGTTTGCATATGGCTTATTCAGTTTCCTCTAACTTAATATCTGCTACTTCCTGGTACATAACAAAGGAGTAGCGTATCTGATATATATATATATATATATATATATATATTATAGGTGGACTGGATATCCGCATCCGCATCATTTTTAACATCCGCATCCGCACTTCTGACTGGGGATGTTATGCGGATATTACCTCTAATAAATTATGCAATTTACAATTAAATTAGCTTATAAGGTAGCTTATAAGGCCCAGTCATGCACATTTCATGTAAAGTATTAATTATTAATGAACAAACAAATATATAAACCTCAAAATATAAATACCTGGTAACACAGAAAATTGAATGAAACTTATTTCAGTCAATTTTATATGGCTGAAACTCTTGAGAAAGTTATTTTTTTTATCATAATGAAAATATTAATATTAATTTTAATTCTTATGCATTGCCTGCCATAATAGTAATATCACGAAATTTAAAAAATTATGACATATATTCATAATTCTATATTATATTGATAGATTAACTAAATATCCGCATCCGCGGATATTGAAATTAAAAATCCGCATCCGCATATATATATATATATATATATATATATATATATATATATATATATATATATATATATATATATATATATATATATATATATATGGCAATTTAACAATAAATTTAGATTTGCAAATTTTATATTCTAAAACAGTGTATTCAAATATATGAGCTGCGGAGTTCGAGTATGATTAAAAAAAGCTGTAAAGTAAGTGAGAAATGTAAGTATTACCTTTGAATATTTACTTCATTCTGTATTATGCTGTAATAAATTTTAAAAAATATTTTCCTTATTAAATGTTATTGTATTGGCTTCTTGTGTATATCAGGTTGTAACATAAATTCTGCTCGATTAGAAAACGGAGGATAGATAATAGAATAACCTCAAGATAATGTGAAATAGTTTTAGAAATGTTGCAAAATACACGTGGCAACAGGTTCGCACATGTTTTATCACGATACAGAATGACTTAGGCTAGTGTAGGCTTGGGCTAGTGTAGGATTAGGCTAATGAATATTTTCTCTGGTGTTTTTCATACAGTTACAACGCCACCCCTACGATATTACAGTAATTGGAAAAACATGGAGCCCACGAAAGAGCATATTCGACATGTGGTGCTGTATGAGTTCCATAAAGGATCTAACGCTAGTGAATCCGCAAGAAACATTCAAAAAGTTTATGGAAATGATGTTGTGAGCGAATGGATGTGTAGGAGATGGTTTGAGAAGTTCAAAAGTGGAGGAGACTTCAGTCTGAAAGATTATCAACGAACAGGACGACCAAATGAGTTAGATAAAGAGTTGCTGAAAGCAACAGTGGAGGAAAACCCAACGGTAACTGTAAGAGAATTGGCCTGCATTTGGAGCTGTTAGGAAAAGTAGTGAAGGTTGGAAAATGGGTTCCGCATGATTTGTCACAAGCGAATCTTCAACATCGAATCGATATTTGCACATCACTGCATTCTCGGCAACTGCAGGCACCATTTTTGAATCGGATCGTCACGGGATAAAAAATGGGTCCTCTATAACAATATTAAGCGTTGACATCAGTGGCTTAGCCGTGAAAGAAAGCCTGAACCTCAGCCAAGGAATGGACCCAGTAGTATCTCCGCATTTCGGACGAGGAAGTTGGGGTGCTTTGAATCCTGCCCTTGGAGGCCTTCGACTCCGTTATGGGGGGGGGCCAGCCCCATTCCTTAAGGTCCTAACCCATTTATGGGTTCTCACAGGTCTTAATGAAGGGCACTTGACCCTTGAAGGCCCCTTGCGAAGCCCCCTCCTCCTTGGGAGAAAAAAAATAAAAAAGGATTCGTCTTCACCTTCCTTCGAAAAAAAAATTAAAAAAAAAGATTCATCCTCGCCTTCCTCCTTAAAAAATCTTCCTTGCCTTCTTTCACGAGAAACAAAAATCCTCCTGCGGGATCCTATCATGGTCGTTCATGACGCAAAACAAACAAAATCAGAAAAAAAGCATGCAAAAACATACGAACATTCGAGTACTTCTTACGCAGCGTTCCGGCACGTTACGCCGTGTTCGTGAACTCGTTAGTTTTATCTTTCTGGAAGTGTTCGTGCAAAATATCCATTTCTAAAGCACTAGGATTCTGTTGATATATATATATATATATACACATACTAGTAAACGTAACTAACATATATATTTTCGTACATAAAAACTGCAATATAAGGCAAAGAGCAAAGATTTCTTTAATGCTATCGATGATCTCATCGTTTCGGATTAATATATTAATAACGATACCACACAAAATAAAATTAGAATAAATATAGTCAACTCACAAACAAATTTTGCCTTGTTCTAATATTTGTATTACGAAATAAATCAAGAAACTATTAAATAAATTAATTTTAATTTCATTTATCTAACCTAAGGGGAAGCTATTATATTTCATTCCAATCGTATAGTAACGTGGTAATAAACATCATGAACAATAAATATTATCATAGCTAATTTTATATATATATATCAGCCCTTTTAAAAACACTAGAATGATTGCGAATACATGCATTTTATATTTCATAATTTCAGATATCGTTATCTTTCCTCATAGTTCATCCAGTTAAAATATAGCGGCCGTTCTAAGCTATGCATGAAAATACATCTTCAATAACTCAGCCTAGTCATGCATACATATTCGAATAGATTCAAATACTGAATCATCATTTCCATCTCTAAACATCCACTTAAACATTATTATCATTATCATTAGTACTATTTATGTACAAGATTATTTAAATTAATCATTTGATTTCTACAAAACAGCCAGCATCTCAATCTTTTAAGTAGCATGACGTGTACATTATACTGTTTAATCATGTTATTTCATTTCCTATAGTGCTACTAAGTTTATTAACATTATCATACCATTAGCAATATATAACACACGCACACACACACGCAAACACACACACACACATACACACACACACACACATACACAACTATATACATATATATACATATATATATATATATATATATATAAGCAAACAACCACAGGGAAAAAGGAAAAAAGAAACACGAATTCCGAGCGCTTTCGTGATATATTCACATTTTCAAGGACAAGAGAGAGAATATATATATATATATATATATATTATATATATATATATATATATAATATATATAACAAAATAAGAAGGTTTGTCCCGAAAATCAACTTTTTTAATATTTTCAATTAATAGAAAACGTGTGGTGAATTTTTCAGGGCATAATTCTAGTATTTAACCCGTAGCAAAGATTGTCGAGCAAAAATTAGTCATAAATCCACTATTCTAAATCCATGTATTCTCTGTGATCAGTGACGGCCCTAGGGTTGCTGGCGCCCCGGGCAAGCTGAACTTCGGCGCCCTTACAAGTATAATTTTAAAATTTGTTCACAATGAGGAAAAACTACAAATGTAGGAATAAAGAGTTTATTACAGTTAACGATATTCACTCAAAGTACAACTAAACATTCTCAAAATGGAACCATGTATGAAAATATAAGAGACAGTGTTGCCACTTTTGTCTGAGGTAAATCCACAAAAAAATGTAAAAATTCCACAAAGTGGCAACACTGATGAGATATCATAGGATGGCAGCGCTGCCAGGCGTATGTAATTTGTGCTCAACGCTCACCTACGCGGCCACATCAACCCATGTGACATGTCATCCCATGTCGGGCCAAACTGACCTTAGCTTTACTGGTAGTCTCTAATGCTATTGGCTAATATAATGTTATAATCCCTGAAAATTTTACTCCACATCAGGAAATTTTCACATTTGACTTTTATTTCATTTTATTTTATTTATTTATTTTTAGATTTTTCGCTTTGTATTTGGAAGATCCCAAACGCATGACGTGGCGCCCGTTAGCACGTGGCGCCCCGGGCAACTGCCCGAGTTGCCGGTACCTTGAGCCGGCCCTGTCTGTGATATATACAGTGTGTATATATATATATATATGACTTCTTATGTCTGTGCTCGATTTGTACCCATTTTTCAACAGAATGTACACCATTTATCTGCTGCAAGTAAGAAGTTGGGCGTAGGAGGAAACTATTATTATTATTATTATTATTATTATTATTATTAGTAGTAGTAGTAGTAGTAGTAGCAGTATTAACAGTAGTTTAAAACTTATCTTCATTTCTACATATCTGTCTAGGTAAGCATTCACCACATAGATGTTGGTATGTAATATACCAGAAACAACCAAATGTATCCAAAGGTTGTCTGATGCATGAGTGTGCAAATATGATTACTCTTTAATAAATACCAAAGTAGCTCGTACAACGTGTACAACGTGTACACGTCTGCAAATATTAAACAACAATGATATTGCCATCATTACGACTAAATTACACTAAAACAATCAGTGTATCAAACGAAAATTTTCACTTAAAACATATTAACTATCATCCAATAACCTCATTTCATATATCTACCTCACCTTCGATAAGCAGTTAGATTGGTAAGAACTCAGACGTTATAGCTATTTAGGGCACGATTCTGATTAATCAGTTAATCATTGTTTCGAATTTAATCATTAATTAGTCAACATATATTTTTAGAAAATGATGGAAATGATTAATTTTCCTCATAATTTCAGCATCATTCTACCTTAAATTTTGTAATGTATCATTTGAATTTGGCACCTTTTTGCATGTATAAATTGTCTATTCCGCCCATGACTGATTTCTTGAACTATAAAACAAATTAATGTTTGAGTAAAATGTTTTCTTCGGTCGTATCGCACGCAACAGAAACAATAAAGCTCTTTCTTACTCTTTTCAGAAGCATTTAATTTTTATTGATATTTAATCAGTTAATCATTGATTAATTAGAAATTTAATTATTCATCATTTTTTTCATAAAAATGATTAATTTTTCATGCCCTACCATAGATACAAACAAATTGGAATGCTCATTCGTTAAAAATTCATATTTCAGAAATGAAAATCTGATCATCATGTGAGGTCTGCGAGATCAGAATTCTGTGAACCTACATTATATATTTACACACACATATATATATATATATATATATATATATGTGTGTGTGTGTGTGTACACACACATATATATTTAATTGGCAGCTCTTTATCTTTCACATAAGTATTACTTGAGGTTAAATTTCTGGTTATGGAGGAACGAACACACTACAAATTTATCTTTCCTCGTCTTTGTCTCTCATCTTGTACTTTTCCTTCCTGCTGGAAGTTCACGTTTATTCAGCCTGTCTCAAAGAAGGAGACCGCTCTCAACCCTCCAACGAATGAACAGTTGCTTTGGTTTCTTGCCCTTCCAAATTTTTAATCTATCATTAATAGTAAGGTTCTTAAACATCTCTCTTCACACAATCTTCTTCCAGATCGTCAGTACGGATTCCACAAGGAACGCACTACTGGTGATCTTCTTGCATATTTCTGACTGTTTGTCATCCTCCTTTCGGGGACTCGGCGAAACTTTCGTTATTGCGTTAGACATATCAAAAAATATCGATAGATTCTACCACAAATCTTTAATTGTCAAAATGTCCCTCCCACAGTATCGAACCTACTATCTGTCCCCTCATCTCTAATCTCCTTTCTGGACGAACTATAGCTGCAGTTGTAGTTGGTTACTGTTCTTCTCCTAAAGCTATTAACAGAGGTGTTTCTCAGAGTTCTGACCGCTCAACCACTCTCTTTCTTTTATTTTTATTGATTTTTTAATTCATAGTTCCCGACCTATACGCTCCTACATTACAAAAGCCATCCTGTAATAAAAAAGTTGACAAAAAAAGTATTTATATATTTCTACCAAAGAGGCGGGCTTGCTAGTTTAAACTGATTCACTTCCTTCAACAAAAACCTATTAAGCCCTTTTACCAAACCTGTTAACATATATATATAAGCTAAAATTAATACATGACAAAAAATATATAAATGTCGAGAGCTAAAACTAATTAGTTTTAGCTCTTGATATATATATATATATATATATATATTATATATATATATATATATATATATATATCGCAATCATCAATTTTTCAAATCTGAGCTAAAAGAAACAAATCTAACCTTAATGTATACAAAGTTAATATTTTTATTTTTGCCTCTAAATTAAAGGCTTTTCGCAATTCACATGATAATTTATGTTGTCTTTAGATTTTTCTCAGTCGCTTCGTCGGCTTCACATTATCAAATGTTCTAGTATTCTATCATTACAGGCTTTCACAATCAAGAGTGCAAAACAGCTCCAATAAACAGAAAATGATAGCAGCCACCCTTAGTGAAATCATACATTACAGATGACGTAACAAGTGCGCGCCCAATCATACCTGGACTGATTCAGCTGTAGACCCATCGACAAAACATTCCTATTATACAAGTTACCCAAAAGGTACCTTTTTGCTGATAAATCTTGGAGTTCTTAATAATTGGTAATGAAGATCTTTAAATTTTCAACTTCTTTTTCCATCCCAAATACGTACGAGACTACTAAACGAACGCTCACTGCAGGTAATTGTTGGGCGGCATCACTATAATTAACTCTGCTTATGTGATCACAGAGGAGATAAAAGATTTACTAGCCAGATGTCAGCGATTGCATTTATGTAACTACATCACGTAGGTTCATCTGTTCAAGGGTACCCGTGAGTACAAAGTTGGTACTGAAGAGGTTACACTCTCTATTTCTACTGTGAACGTCCATCCCTTTGCATCCTTGAGAAACAACTCTTTACACTGAACATACATTTTGCAGTCTGCTCGGTTAAAGCTGTCAGTTATGGGCATTATAACGAGATCGAGAGCTTCATAATCTAACTTTCTGTAAAGATCTTCAGGAGTTTGGTGGTCTTCCGACGGAACACAATCCTCTTCTAGCCTAGCTGGAACCCTTCTAAATCGAGGAAGTGAAGGCATATCTACTGCCAAGAAGTACTTAGTGACAGTACTCTCTTCCAGAAAAGGTTAGACCCTTCATCATTACACATATTTCAAAGAATTTAACAGTCATATCAGCATTAGTCTATATATATATATATATATATATATATATATATATATATATATATATATATATATATAGCCGATTTAACTAGGTATTCTCTGAACAAATTACGACGAGAAGTATATCTAATAGATAGATAAATATACAATATAAAACAAAAGCATGTGCAGCAGACACGCGTACCTTATCACTCTAGCGATTAAGTTGGCAATAAACATGAATTCGGTAAACATTTTATGAGAAAGATCACTAGTTAAGCCCACACAATCCTAGAACAAATGAAAGTATGTCCTGTATTTCTTTAAAAAGACAAATGACCAATAAAATAGCGGAACACAGGAACAAACCCTATGGCTTAGTTGAATATTGGTCAGTCCAAAGTCTGACTAGTCTGAACTCTCTCTCTCTCTCTCTCTCTCTCTATATTATATATATATAATATATGAAAATTATCAGCCGATAGTTCTCATTACACAACTTATAAAATGCTTTGAACGTATAGTTAGAAGCGAAACTACCTACTTACAAAGAAAGAACTATATAGCCCAAATCAACATGGTTTCAGGGCTAGAAGATCGTGGCTATCACAGCTATTAGACCACCAGGAGAAAATATTGGAAACACTGAGCCGAGGACAAAACATAGATGTAATATATACTGACTTTGCTAAAGCCTTTGATAAATGTGACCATGGAATTATAGCATATAAACTTAAGAATACGAGAATTATTATAAAGCTGGGAAGGTAGATATTTAATTTCTTGACGCAAAGAACACAAAGAGTGGTGGTAAATGGAGTCAAATCGGAAGTCTCGGAAGTAGAGAGCTCTGTCCCACAAGTGACAGTACTAGCGCCCTAGCTCTTCATAATAATGATTGCATATATTGATGCAGATATCAATGACAGTATTGTATAATTTTTCGCAGATGTCGTAAAGACATGCATGGAAATATTGAACGAAGGTGTCACAGAAAGATTACAATACGCCATTGAAACATTGTTCCAGTGGGTAGAAAATAACAATATGAATTTGAACGAAGAAAAATTCCCACTTCTAAGATATGGTGATAACAAGGAGCTACAGGAAAAAGGGTACAAAATTCAGCAAGCCAAACATATAACACCAAATCCGTAAGTCAGGGATCTTGAAGTAATAATGCCGTCGGTTACAGAATTCAGAGAGCAATATAACAACAAAATTACAACGGCCAGAAAAACAATAGGCATAATCTGGAGGAGCTTCCCCAGCAGAAAAGCAAACATTATGCAGACCCCGGTGCTGACAGACGGTGCGTGGCACACCCAGATAGAATTCCTTTTGACCCGGTTAGGCTAGTTGCATGCTGTTTATTATTTGCTCTTTCGTTGCTATTTCGTCATATATGGTGTGGAAGTGAATACATTTTCAAAGCGTTACATTTTGTTGTAAAATCTAACGCCGTGAAAATGTATTATCACTTCCACACCATATACATATATATGACAGTGTTGTGCTCGTTACCTCGTTACCTGCTTGTGCCGAAGTGTAGCGGTGCTACCGTTGTTTTTGAAAAGCAAACAAAATTGGAGTAAAAATTCCCCAATATGTATGTGTAATTTTGCAAGTATTAGTAATTAGCTTCAATGTATATATATAAACCACAAATTCAGTAGCTAAGTTGTTGCTTTCAGTTACTGAGCAGCTGTATGAGGGTAAAAAGGTGTATACTGTATAGAACAATAAGATATGAATAAAGCAGGCGAGGAGGAGAAACTAATATCTCGTTACATTTCTGTAGTGGTGAGAGAGTGAAAAATTGGACTGATTCAATTCACATTTCTTGGGAATAAGCGCTGCTAGCAGAACTAGACTATGTCATGCTGCTTTTTGACCAAACCCTAGTAAAAATAATAAAAACGGTTAAATACACATTTAATTGTTTACAGTAAAATAAAATAAGTTTGACCACATGTCTGCGAACGCATCAGGTCCTCGTTGCTGATCAAACTAAATATACACCTTTCCAGTTGATAACATAGGTAGACTTAGAATCACCCACACGTCTTAGTTAGTGACCCAAATCTAATTTTTCATTGTTTTATTTATAGTAATATTATTACCTTGTAAACTATAAGAACAAAAATGGCTTTATTCACTTAAAAAGTAGCGAGTAATGATCTGCGGCTGGAATTCAGGAGGTAAAATGTAAGGCTCTAGTCCTTACGCTACATTTCCTCAAAACCGTGAGTGCTACCGCTGCTCCAACACTATATATATATATAATATATATATATATATATATATGTGTGTGTGTGTGTGTGTGTGTGTGTGTGAGAGTACGTGGAGAGAGAGAGAGAGAGAGAGAGAGAGAGAGAGAGAGAGAGAGAGAGAATTGTGTTTTAGTTGTGTGTAAATGATTTACCAAGTGCTATGTTGAAATGAACCCTAGAAGTAATTCACTATTAAGCTACTGTCAACAGAGGACGATCAACTATAACAAGATCTTCGGAGGCGTTCAGACTAGTCAGACTTTGGACTGACCAATATTCAACTAAGCCATTGGGTTTGTTCTTGGGTTCCGCTATTTTATTGGTCAAACTTTTAAAGAAATATATACTTTCATTTGTGCTAGGGTTGTGTGGGCTGAACTAGTGATCTTTCTCATAAAATGTTTACCGAATTCAGGATTATTGTTAACTTAATTGCTAGAGTGATACGGTACGTGTGTCTGCTGCACATGCTTTAGTTTTATATTGTATATTTATCTATCTATTAAATATACTTCTCGTCGTAATTTGTTCAGAGAATAGTTAAATCGGCTATATTATATATATATATATACTAATGCTGGTATGAATGTTAAACTCTTTGAAATATGTATAATGATGAAGGGTCTAACCTTTTCTGGAAGATAGTACTGTCACTAGGTACTTCTTGGTAGTAGATATGCCTTCACTTCCTCGATTTAGAAGGGTTCCAGCTAGGCTAGAAGAGGATTGTGTTCCGTCGGAAGACCACCAAATTCCTGAAGATCTTTACAGAAAGTTAGATTATGAAGCTCTCGATCTCGTTATAATGCCCATAACTGACAGCTTTAACCGAGTAGACTGCAAAATGTATTTCCAGTGTAAAGAGTTGCTTCTCAAGGATGCAAAGGGATGGACGTTCACGGTAGAAATAGAGAGTGCAACATCTTCAGTACCAACTTTGTACTCACGGGTACCCTTGAACAGATGAACCTACGTGATGTAGTTACATACATGCAATCGCTGACATCTGGCTAGTAAATCTTTTATCTCCTCTGTGATCACATAAGCAGAGTTAATTATAGTGATGCCGCCCAACAATTACCTGCAGTGAGCGTTCGTTTAGTAGTCTCGTACGTATTTGAGCTGGAAAAAGAAGTTGAAAATTTAAAGATCTTCATTACCAATTATTAAGAACTCCAAGATTTATCAGCAAAAAGGTACCTTTAGGGTAACTTGTATAATAGGAATGTTTTGTCGATGGGCCTACAGCTGAATGTGTAGCTGACATGAATCAGTCCAGGTATGATTGGGCGCGCAACTGTTACGTCATCTGTAATGTATGATTTCACTAAGGGTGGCTGCTATCATTTTGTATGTGTTTATTAGAGCTGCTTTGCACTCTTGATTGGAAAAGCCTGTAATGATAGAGTACTAGAACATTTGATAATGTTAAGCCGACGAAGCAAACGAGGAAATTCTAAAGACAACATCAATTATCATATGAATTGCGAAAAGCCTTTAATTTAGAGCAGTGGTCGGGGAACAGGGGTAAATTACCCCAAATGGGGTAAATTTAAAATTTTTGGGGGTAATGCGTGCGGTATGAGAGACACTTCCCTCAGAGCCTCAGTCGTGTGTATGGTATCATGAAACGAAGAGGTGCTTTTAGTGCTTGACACTTTGTGCTGATATTTTTTACGTATATTTTTATTTTATTTTGTTACATAAATGTGGCGTTATTCTAAATTTTAGAATATTACGAATTTACGTCCTGATTTTGATGTTGTATCAAAAATGAAACAGCATCATTTTTCCAAAACCTGAAGTGGAGATGTTTTGAATGAAATTCTTCAGTTCTTCAATCCTTTTTACTAATTTTGTTTGTGTGCTATTCTTATGCCAGCATGTGTGGCTTTTTTTTATTTCTCCATAATAATGGATCCAATAAACATTTTTTGAATTTGAATTTTTTGTATATCATATGCAACAATTTTAAGAGCAATTGGCTTGTTTTTGTTTACTTTGAAGTCTGGGGGTAATTTCATTTTACTCAAATAGATTTTTGGGTAATACCCAAAAAAGTTCCCCGACCCATGATTTAGAGGGAAAAATAAAAATCTTAACTTTGTATACATTAAGGTTTGATTTGTTTCTTTTAGCTCAGAGCTAAAACTAATTAGTTTTAGCTCTCGACATTTATATATTTTTGGTCATGTATTAATTTTAGCTTATAATATATATATATATATATATATATATATATATATATATATATAATATATATATTAGCAGGTTTGGTAAAAGGGCTTAATAAGTTTTTGTTGAAGGAAGTGAATCAGTTTAAACTAGCAAGCCCTCCACTTTGGTAGAAATATATAAATACTTTTTTTGTAAACTTTTTTATTACAGGATGGCTTTTGTAATGTAGGAGCGTATAGGTCGGGAACTATGAATTAAAATATCAATAATAAATAAAAGGAAGAGAGTGGTTTAGCAGTCAGAACTCTGAGAAACACCTCTGTTAATAGCTTTAGGAGGAGAACAGTAACCAACTACAACTGAAGCTATAGTTCGTCCAAAAAGGAGATTAGAGATGAGGGTACAGATAGTAGGTTCGATACTGTGGGAGGGACATTTTGACAATTAAAGATTTGTGGTAGAATCTATAGATAGTTTTTGATATGTCTAACTCAATAGCGAAAGTTTCGCCGAGTCCCCGAAAGGAGGATGACCAACAGTCAGAGATATGCAAGAAGATCACCAGCAGTGCGTTCCTTGTGGAATCCGTATTGACGATCTGGAAGAAGATTGTGTGGAGAGAGATGTTTAAGAATCTTCCTATTAACAATAGATTAAAAATTTGGAAGGGCAAGAAACCAAAGCAATTGGTCATTCGTTGGAGGGTTGAGAGCGGTCTCTTTCCTTGACACAGGCTGAATAAACGTGCACTTCCAGCAGGAAGGAAAAGTACAAGATGAGAGACAAAGACGAGGAAAGATAAATTTGTAATGTGTTGGTTCCTCCATAACCAGAAATTTAACCTCAAGTAATACTTATGTGAAAGATAAAGAGCTGCCAATTAAAGTTAATCATCTTCATGTCTAATTATATGTGTATAATTATATATATATATATATATATATATAAAATTTAGGTTCACAGAATTCTGAAGTCGTAGACCTCACATGATGATGAGATTTTTCATTTCTGAAATCTGAATTTTTAACGAATCAGTATTCCAATTTGTTTGTATCTATGGTAGGGCATCGAAAATTAATAATTTTTATAAAAAAAGTGATGAATAATTAAATTTTCTAATTAATCAATGATTAACTGATTAAATATGAATAAAAATTAAATGTTTCTGAAAAGAGTAAGAAAGAGCTTTATTGTTTCTGTAGCGTGCGGTAAGACCGAAGAAAACATTTTACTCAAACATTTAGTTTGTTTTATAGTTCAAGAATTCAGGCATGGGCGGAATAGACAATTTATACATGCAAAAAGGTGTCAAATTCAAATGATACATTACAAAATTTAAGGTAGAATGATGCTGAAATTATGAGGAAAATTAATCATTTCCATCATTTTCTAAAAATATATGTTGATTAATTAATGATTAAATTCGAAACAATGATTAACTGATTAATCAGATTCATGCCCTAAATAGCTATAACGTCTGAGTTCTTACCAATCTAACTGTTTATCGAAGGTCAGGTAGATATATGAATTGAGGTTATTGGATGATAGTTAATATGTTTTAAATGAAAATTTTCATTTGGTACATTGATTGTTTTAGTGTAATTTAGTCGCAATGATGGCAATATCATTGTTGTTTAATATTTGCAGACGTATACACGTTGTACGAGCTACCTTGGTATTTATTAAAGAATAATCATGTTTGCACACTCAGGCATCCGACAACCTTTGGATACATTTGGTTGTTTCTGGTATATTACATACCAACATCTATGTGGTGAATGTTTACCTAGACAGATATGTAGAAATGAAGATAAGTTTTAAACTACTGTTACTACTGCTACTACCTCTACTACTACTATTACTACTGCTACTACCTCTACTACTACTATTACTACTACTACTAATAATAATAATAATACAGTTTCCTCCTACGCCCATCTTCTTACTTGCAGCAGATAAATGGTGTACATTCTGTTGAAAAATGGGTACAAATCGACACAGACATAAGTAAGAAGTCATATATATATATATATATATATAGAGAGAGAGAGAGAGAGAGAGAGAGAGGCTACAGTTCTGTATTGCCACATAAATTTTTTTATTAAAAAATAGTTTCGTATATATATTTTATTAAAAAATTGGTGCTTTTTGTTAGTAAAAAACAACCATGGTCTTCTACTTCTGATAAAAATATTTAATATGTTGAGAAAATATTGGTTTGTAATAAATTTAAAAAAGTGCACTTAACTTTTTTATCTTTTACATTAGTCCTTATGGCTCCGGCTACCCAGGCAGGGCGGGCACATGTCATTACATTATCATTTGTATAATTTAGGTCTCGGGGGTACGGGGGCGGAGCCCCCGTAAAGATAACGCATCACAAATTGATAGGTATAGGGTTTTATATGTTTATTTTTGCGGCCAAACTACTTTATTCCTCACCAGTGCGATCGTTGCACGGGTAATACTAAGCCGTGCAACGATCGCACTGGTGGGGGATGAAGTAGTTTGGCCACAAAAAAAAACATATAAAACCCTATAATCCTAATGTTCAATAAAATCACATTTTGCATTTTATTTTTAATTTTTAATAGACTGTATCAAAATAATTTATAATCCTAATGTTCAATAAAATCACATTTTGCGTGGTGTGCAATACGGAACTGACACCTATATATATATATATATATATATATATATATATATATATATATGACAGAGAATACATGGATTTAGAATAGTGGATTTAGGACTATTTTTTGCTCGACAATCTTTACTACGGGTTAAATACTAGAGTTATGCCCTGAAAATTTCATCACACGTTTTCTATTAATTGAAATATTAAGAAATTCGATTTTCGGGACAAACCATCTTATCTGGTTATATATATATATATAATATATATATATATATATATATATACTTACTTTTGTTGAGTTTGAACGAGGGTTCAGGATCGACCTGCGGTCGACCCCTCTGCAGCATCCCGCCTCATTTGCGGGATTTGGTGAAGGAGGAAATTGCTGTCTGATCTCCTGCCCTTGTAGCCAGCCACGCATTGCTGGTCAGGGACTTTGCACAAGAATCTCTCCAGCTGGTTCTTGAAATTATTCAGGTCGGTGTGCTGGAGATTCCTCACTTCTCTTGGAAGGACATTGAAAAGCTTTGGGCCCTATTCTGAGGGTATTTTCCATCCTCGTTTTCATGGCTCCTTGTCTCACCGCATCTGGAACCGTACAAAATTTGCCTCTTCTCTCATTCCAGTTTGTTTCTATTTCATTTCTAAGGTTAGGGACAGAGCCCTCAAGTATTTTCCATATGTATATTATTGTGTACCGCTCGCGCCTTCTTTCAAGAGAGTAGAGTTCCAGGGATTGTAGTCGAGACCAGTAGTCTTCACCTTCCGTTTCATCTATCTTAGACGTAAAAGTCCTTTGTATAGTTTCAATGCTCGCAATGTCTCTTTTTCTGTGTGGGCTTGTGAGTACTGGGCAATGCTCAATTATTGGTAGGACTAGACTCTTCCATAATTTGAGCATGATGTTTGCTTTTCTGCTGCGGAAGCTCCTCCAGATGATTCCCATTATTTTTCTAGCCGTTGTGATTTTTATTTTATAGTGCTCTCTGAATTCTGCATCCGACGACATTATTACTCCAAGATCCCTGACTTGTGGATTTGGTGTTATCTGTTTGGCTTGCGGAGTTTTGTACCCGCGAAGTTTTGTATCCGCGGAGTTTTGTCCCCTTTTTTCTAACCCCATCCAAAGAAAATTTTGCTATGCGTTTGGTGGGATATGCAAGGAATTATTCATTTTGAGCTTCTGCCAGAAAACCAAACAATCACAGCTGAAGTCTACTGCCAACAACTCCAACGACTGAAGATGGCATTACAAGAAAAACGTCCTGCATTAATTAATCGCAGAGGTGTTCTATTCCACCAGGATAACGCGCGCCTTCACATTGCTCGAATCACCACTGCCCAATTGGAGGCATTTGATTGGGAAAAAATGCCTCATCCACCTTATTCTCCGGACATCGCACCTTCAGATTACCATTTATTCAGAAGTCTGCAACACCACCTAGATGGACAAAAGTTGCAATCCAGGAAAGCTATCGAAAACGAAGTGATCGCTTTTTTTTAACTCGAAACCAAGGGATTTCTTCGAACGTGGCATAAAAAACTTTTCTACAGGTGGGAGGAGGTTATAGAAAAAGAATGGAATTATATTGATGATTAATTTGTCATTATAAGTCATTTAATTTTTGTCGTGAGTAAACAAAAAATTCGAGCAAATTTGTCCTTATAAGTCATTTAATTTGTTCTGAATGAACTAAAAAATCGAGCACAATATGTTACAACCTTATATATAGGGTGGGCAAAAAAAAAAGGGAGACCTCGAACTTTGGCTGAAAAATTCAAAGTTATGGTTAGATTTCAATATTTTTTGCATACTCGACAACTAAGTAAGTTTCCTATACGGTGAGCGGATTTCAAAGAAAACTAATAAAAATTACGGATTTATTGAACATTTCCTTATGCCACTGGAAATTCTCCATTTGCACTACTACTGCATTGTATGTGCAGATAAAATTTTACAAAGTACTCACATATGGTGCTACCTTCATGTTAAAAAAACTGCTCGATATGTTTACCACGAACTTCTACAACCTTTTTCAGTCTAGGACGGAACTCATCTATGGCTTTATTGATTTGTTCTTACGGTAGCTCATCCCATTTTCCCAGAAGAACCTGTCGTAAATGAGCGACATTTCTTACTTTGACCTGATAAATTCTCTGTGACAAATTTTCCCAAAGGCCGTAATCGACAGGATTTAAATCAGGACTTTTTGGTGGCCAAATTTAATACCGTTACCTGGTATTCTTTTGATATCTCCTGTTTCATCGATTTTCTTGAGAAGCTTCTCCAAACCTCCTGCAGTTGACTTACGTTAATTAAAATCGCTTTAATTATCAACTTGACCCTATGATTAGCAAGATTTTTCTGGAATATTTGCTATAAATCCAATTTCTCAGATAAAATGCTAAAAGATGGCATACAAACCATAAAATTACCTCGTACTAACATACTAAAATTTCATGGTTCTATGTACCGTATTTGCCGAGATATGAAGGATTTAAAAGGTCTCCCTTTTTTTTTTGCCAACCCGACAATGCAGTGGTAATGTAAATGGAGAATTTCCAGTGGCATAAAGAAATATTCAATAAATCCGTAATTTTCATTAGTTTTCTTTGAAATCCACTCACCGTGTAGGAAATTTACTTAGTTGTGAGGTGTGAAAAAAAATATTGAAATGTGACCATAACTTTGGATTTTACAGCCAAAGTTCGAGGTCTCCCTTTTTTTTGCCCACCCGATATATATATATATATATATAATATATATATATTATATATATATACAGGGTGGGCCGTAAGTTTCCATACATAGGAAAATTTAAATTATGGTCTTCACGTGCGTCGGTATTTGGATCAGCAGTTTCCGGATGCTTGGATTGGTCGGCGTGGTCCTGTGGAGTGGCCTCCCAGATCCCCAGATCTCCCCCCTTGATTTCTATCTTTGGGGGCACTTGAAGGCCATGGTGTATCAGGAAAAGATACGAGACATAAATCATCTAAAGGAACGTATCACCAACGCCATTACAAGCATAACGTCAACTGTGCTAATGCGTGTTCATCAACAGTGGGGAACACGTATTGAAATGTGTTTTCAAAACAATGGCAACCATGTAGAGCATATTATATAAATAAAAATGGTTGTCCATAAAAAAATGTTTATTTGTCCTATGTATGGAAACTTACGGCCCACCCTGTATATATATATATATATATATATATATATATATATATATATATATATAATATATTATAATTATATATATATATATATGTATATATGTGTAGTATAGTCTTGCAGGATTACTAAAATGTTCGCAAACTGAAACATTTATCTGAAAGAAAAATTAAAACCGCTTATTTTCCCGGAAGCTCGAAAATCAATTATTATATTAATTGAATGCCTGGAAGTGAAAGTGATTCAACTGCAGCCAGAAATCCAAAATTCAAGAAGTGATTCAAGTACTTGAGTCACCGCTGATCACTGTTTTTTTTTTTCCTACAAAATGAGATTAGAGTTACTATGAGTCATTTGAGTAATTTCATATGCACGCATTCGCGCCGCGCAAAGTATGGATTCAAGTACTTGAGTCACTTTCTAGCAAAAGGAAAAAATCTATAAAAATGCACTTGAATCACTTTCACTTCTAAGCGTCCAGTTATTAGAAACCTTATTTAGTTTTTATAGAATAATTATTACGCAATAGATAATTTTTTTATCTATTTTTTTTAGTATCATACGAACAAAACAAAATATTAATTTAAATGCGTAACCCCTAATTTTTACACAGGCCACACTAAATGGAAAGGTTAGAACTTAAAACTTTTGGTGTGCAGGTTTGAAGTGATATAAATGTATCACCAGTTGCAACAATTATGTACAGTGACAAAAAAAAAACCGTGTATATATAATATATACGCATCATTCCAGTGACTGGCTGGAAGGGAATTGTAAAAGAGTCACATGACTGGGTATAAAGATTGCCAGAGCCGATTTTATAAAATATGCCTTCTTCCAAAAATTAAATATAAAATAAATATGTAAGGAATCAAATTATAAAACCAGAAAAGAAATAGCCATGTCCAAACACGTTGGGGGAAGGGAGAAAAACTTGTCTCCTTAATTAAACTGCCGATCGTGCAAGTATAGTATGCGCATTGCGCATATATAAGGAATAAGGTTTCTCAACCAGGATTCTGGGATCCCGGGCGGAAAATGATAACCTTAAATCCCGGGACAAGCGCAGCAAATCTTGTGATTTCCCAGGTTTTACGAAGTATTCTAAAAACGTTATTTCAAATATTTTTACGTGAATTTACTACTACGTATATCTAGAAAATACAAACATAAAGACTATGATGACAAATTTATAATAGCACGAATGACGTTGCGTTGTACAGCTCGAAGAGTGCCTGTAATATGCCCTATATGATGGTGTGCACGTGTGATATGACTGGTATTTTTGATGACTGACTCGGACTGAAAGCCAGTCATTTGATTTCCCCTAAATCGAACATTTTATTTTGTGTTTTAGTGGATTTTAATTTCGGTTATTTTCAAATCATTGGCACACCTTTTGCTGTTGATATATTTTTACTAAAAATTAGTAAGAAGTATATAAAAGGTGTTGTGTTCGTATAAGTTACACTATAATATAATTTATTTTTGTTGAAATGCAGAGCTGCAAATTAGCATTGTAGGCATATCTGCCAAGGCTATATATACACCATATTTAGTTTTTGCAGTGTTTAAAACTCGGCCTCGGCTCTATCCTTTATTATATTTAATATTATTGTGTTAAAATATTTATGTATTTATATTCAATATTAACTAACTAATCTAGATTTATCTAATGCTTAAACATTTTAAGACTATTATCATTATTGGAGCTTTTCGTAAATTTGGACTGTTTCCGATTTTTTTAAATTAAGATATTTAATGTAGATGTTTACGCTGATTTAAAAAACGTAAGTCTTATTTTTGGAGAAATGAGTGGTTCAAAAGTTATGTTTGTTATTGTAATTTTGTATTAGGTTAAAAACTATAACAATACAACTGAAAACTAATACGAGAGTTATTGTATTCTTTAGTAATATTGGCTTATGTCACTAAGTATTTGTGTGAATAGATTTCGACCGTTATTTTTCTGTCGCCACATGAATTCACACAAGTAGGTATCATATCAATCATTTGCCGGTGAGTCCCTGACTATCTCGGTGCTACTGTAGTATGCGGTCTACCGTTAAGTTTCTACTGTAGTATGCGGTCTACCGTTAAGTTTCTACTGTAGTATGCGGTCTACCGTTAAGTTTCTACTGTAGTATGCGGTCTACCGTTAAGTTTCTACTGTAGTATGCGGTCTACCGTTAAGTTTCTACTGTAGTATGCGGTCTACCGTTAAGTTTCTACTGTAGTATGCGGTCTACCGTTCAAAATATTTAAAAGGAATTGAAAATGAATTGAAAGGAATTATAATTTAATTTACACAATTAAGGAATTATTAAAGAAGTTAAACATACTACTACCGCATACTTAACGGTAGACCGCATACTACAGTACGCCCTTGATGATTGGTTAGGTTAAGTCGTGATATTTTCGTTAGTTTTAACGAAAATATCACGACTTAACCTAACCAATCGTCAAGGGCGTACAATTAACCTAATAATAAAATAATAAGAAGATAAGAAGCTATAATTAAAAGGTAGACCGCCGAATCGTAGGTAGACCGCATACTACAGTAGCACCCAACTGTACACCCTTGCCGATTGGTTAGGTTAAGTCGTGATATTTTCGTTAGTTTTAACGAAAATATCACGACTTAACCTAACCAATCGTCAAGGGCGTACAATTAACCTAATAATAAAATAATAAGAAGATAAGAAGCTATAATTAAAAGGTAGACCGCCGAATCGTAGGTAGACCGCATACTACAGTAGCACCACTATCTCTTATTCCTTCGTTTGGCCTTATTCCACATAGATTCAACGCCTTGTGTTAGGTTCCATTAGGTTAAGTTATGTTAGGGTACTTACCTCTCTTAAGTAGTTGTTGAAGTCTACAACTGTATTGTGGCCAATGTGCAAAAGATACAGTAACTATAGGTAAACTAGTACAGCATGCAAGTTTTAAAATAGTAACTATACGTAAACTAGAACACAGTGTAACTTTTAAAATAATTTCTCCAAAAAAAGACTTACATTTTTTAAATCAGCGTAGAAATCTACATTAAATATCTTATTTTAAAAAAAATAGGAAACAGTCCAAATTTCGGAGAAGGCTCTCATTATTTTTTGTAAACCGGGAAATCCCTGGATCCCGGCACGATGGCCGATTTTGTCCCGGAAAACTAGGATAGTGATAACCCCTGAAAACGAGAAATCCTAATGAGGTACAATGATCCACCTTACATAATGAATGAGAAGGGATTTCAATCGTCCTTCTATTAATAAAATAATCAACATAAAAGAAAACTCAGTGAAACTCCCTTCCTCTCAAATCTTTAGACCCATCCCAAACCTCACTGTCTCACTGTTGCCCATTTGTATGATAAACTAAAATGGGAAAGAACATAATAAGGAACACTGATATCAGAAAATATATATATATATATTTTAATACGTAATACTGTTTTACATTTTAGGGAAAGAAATAAACAGATTGCAAGGAAAGTTTCAATTATAGAAGAAACACACACACACACACACACACACACACACACATATATATATATATATATATATATATATATATATATATATATATATATATAGGTACTTACGTATTAACGGGGGGCCACCACATATTGATGATTGGTTAGGTTAAGTTGTAATATTTTCGTTATGTATTAATCATTGTAAATATTTGAAATATAAATCATTGTAAATATTTTTAAAAATATTGCTATTTAAAAAAATATGATGTACTAGAAATTTTCAACTAACGAAAATATTACAACTTAACCTAACCAATCATCAATATGTGGTGGCCCCCAGTTAATACGTAAGTACCTATATATATATATATATATATATATATATATATATATATATATATATACAAACTAGGAAAACTTTCGCCCAGTTCCAAATCATAAGTTATTGAATTCCATCTAATTGATATATGGGTGTAAGCGATAAATTTAGGAAATGAATACTGTAGCATAATTAAGAATTAATCAATTTTAATTTAATTTATCGACAGAACTACAGATGATCCGCTTTTCTTTAGCAATTATGGTTACATTTGTAGTTCAGTGATGCAAGATACAAAATCGTCTTGAGGTCCATATTGCCTCATAACTTACGACTGATATCGATAAAATTAACATCCCCAAACGTCCATTCCGTGATTAAAATGCTGGTTTTCAAATGGCCGCCTGTTATCCGGACGATAACATTCATTCAATTTTTATTTTACTCTAGAAATATTATGATGTATTCTTGTAAAGGTCTGAAATGAAAGTTTTTCATATTTTAATAAAATTGGTCGGATCTTTTAAAATATTTCCCCCCCCCCAAGCTTCAGAGAGGGGGGACATAGTTAAAAAGGTCATTATTAGGGGGAAGATAACTTAACAGGTTTTACTGATCTTATTTACATAATAGAATTTTTAAGATATGTATATAAGATACATATCTTGAAAATTCTATTATATTCTATCATATTTCCGGTTTATAGAGAACCATTATTTACATAGGATAAAATTTGAATGCCCGGTTAGGTCAACTGTACGCCCTTGACGATTGGTTAGGTTTAGTCGTGATATTTTCGTTAGTTTTAACGAAAATATCACGACTAAACCTAACCAATCGTCAAGGGCGTACAGGTGACCGAACTGGGCATTCCATGAACCTAACCGGGTATTCAGTTGACCTAACAGGGCATTCAATTAACCTAACCGGGCATTCAGTTATTTTTGCTACCCTTCGTGCGGGTAGCAAAAATATCTCGCGTTTTAGCGAAAATATCACGACTTAACCTAACCAATTGTCAAGGGCGTACAGTTGATCTAACCGGGCACTCAATTAACCGAAACGGGCATTCAATAATTTTACCGTAGGTTTCGATATAATATATATATATATATATATGTGCCCGGTTAGGAAGACTGAATGCCCGGTTAGGTCAACTGAATGCCCGGTTAGATTAACTGTACGCCCTTGACGATTGGTTAGGTTTAGTCGTGATATTTTCGTTAAAACTAACGCAAATATCACGACTAAATCTAACCAATCGTCAAGAGCGTACAGTTGATCTAACCGGTCATTCAAATGTTATCCTATGTAAATAATGGTTCTCTATTTATTATATGTTTGCAATAAATGATAAATTTGTTGTTATTGTTTTCTTATCTTATTTTGGTTAATTTGCAGAGTTTAAACTTTGGGGTGTGATATAATTGAAAAGATCAACATTAGGGTGATGATTGTTGAAAAGGGTATGTTGCCGGGGAAATAGTTTAAAAGATCCAATTGGTCTTGTTGACCACTTTAAAACTGTTCATAAGTTTTTGATAAAGTTTTAGTTTACATAAGAAGTTATTTTTGGCAGGAATGAACAATTTCTTATCACCTTACCAGTAATAAAACAGTCGTATTGAAGCTGTAATATAAACGTACAGGGTGTTCCATAAGTTACTTTACCCCCTTTACCCTCACCATATTCTAGTAGGAGAAATGGTTCAGTGATAAAGTGACTTATGGACACCCTTATATCTAGTAAAAGAAAATTTTCCATGGTCTGTGTCTGAAATTATTTGTAGACTCCAACCAAACCGAACGTTGTTTAATAAATAGTTCCTGCAATCAGAGGTACTGTAAGCCTGAAGGAAAATTTTTCTAAAATACTGTACCCTATTGAAGATTATACAAATTATTTGCCTATAGTTACCTTAGACTTATACGGACTGTATATTCCAATTAAAAATAAATAATAAAAAAATGGCGATTATCCGAAGTACTTATTTTAGATAGCATCTTATTTTAATTTAGAACATTTATTGGTAGTACAAATTGTACAAGAGCATCATCAATTTATAAAATGTGTTCCAAATATTGAATCAGCGTAAATTTTTACCAGAAAATTACTTAATAAAAATAGGTAGGGGTGTGTGAGATGAGGGAAGTGTTCCATAACATTTTAGGGGGTGTCTGGTGTAGCGTTACGAAACGTCACAGGATGGGTGGGGAGGAGTGTCAAGTTTTAGCAAAAAATAGCGTTACGTAATTTTTGAACGGCCCCATAGGTTATACGCCCTATTACCAATAAGTAAACAACGTAAATGAAATTTACCGTAATAACTTAGAGGATAATTATTAAGAATTTGTTTTATCGATCAATACTCGTATTTGGTTAAAGATGTTCTCATAAAAGTATATACTATTTAAATTTAATTTTTCCATATACGTACGATGATGCATCGACTAAATGGAAAAGAAAAACAAACTTAGGTTTCATATATCTTCAAAACTTTAATCTTTTAGGCATATTATTCCGGTAGACCTAGAACATGTGTTTCATTAAAAACACGGTCAATAACTTCCGCGCATTTATTGACTGCACCTTAATATATATATATATATATATATATATATATATGAAACTTATATTGTATAATTATGTTAAGTTTTAATGAGGGAGCAGAGACTACTTTTCAAATTTGAAATACAATTACAAATCTTTATTCTGTTAAAAATGTTGTAATTTGAATCGTAATTTTTAAACGAATGAAAATAAAATAAAATTTAAATCAATAAATAATATTATTTCGGGGTTTTTTAACCTCTTTCCTTACATCAAAGGCCATATGACAGAGAGGAAGTACAGCTTTATTTGGAAACCGAGCCACGGGTCGCTACATTATCCGCATGCTCCTCCATCCAACTACTACCTAGAGTCCTAGACCCACTGTCGCTTAACTTCGCTGATCAACGACAAGTATTACTGCTACATGGCAACGACGTAGCCACATAAATCTAAGTATTAATTTATAGTAACACTATTTCTACTACTACTACTACTAATAATAATAATAATAATAATAATAATAATACTACTACTATTATTATTAATAATAATAAATATAACATTCAGTTATGATGATAGGATTGGATGTTCTTAGTTGATTGCAATCAAAACCAAACTCATGAATATTAAAAGTTTTAATTAAGCGTTAAATATTTGTGTTTGATGAAGATAAGTATTTTTATAGAGACTATATATACTGTATATATAATTGATGTAATGGCAAACATCAAAGAAAAAATGGCAGGGTCCGCGGTTTAGAAGGTAATACCGTTACGGCGTTACCTTACGTGAGTATAAACGGCACCTGTAGGACCTATATCTTTCTAGTCGCTGAGACATACCCTAGGCACTCTAAAAACTAACTTAAACCAACCTGACTTACGCTAACCTGACCTTACTTAATCTCACCCACAAAAACTTGTTTATTCTATGTATATCACGTCGACCAAAGTGCAGACACTGAAGTCGAAGGTTCAAACCCCTATGGTGCTCATTAATAATAATCCAGGAGTAAGCGGACTGGACCGGATTAGTTAGCCTGAGCTCTGTGCCAATTTCTGGTCATTCTTAATCATTATTTATCTGGCGAGAAAAAAGAAAGGAGGCCGGAAACTATTTATGTGGAAGCGCATTTTAATAAATTATTATTTAATGATATTAATATTAATATTATTAAATGCAGAAAATGTTTTTTTAACGTAAAATCATTAACTTTACACTGTATCCATTATTTCTTTAAATACTCTTCAAAATAAATGATTTCCTTCAAAACCCATACATTGGTTTTCATTGTAACTGGGGAGCGTTGGAGAACTTAAATCTTTGAAATTATTGCATCTGTCTTTCATTCATGGTAGGAGTACAGAACTTTTTCAGCTATATATATATATTAGGGTCTCTTATTTTCGAAGTGTTGATTTTTTTAGGTTGCGCCCTCTCAACCAGTTCCATTGGTTGAAAAAACATCACATATAAAAATGTTTTTGGATTGAACAATTTTTAGAGGTCGCACCCGCTTATTAAAGTTCATAAAATATAGCTATTATTTATGCAATTAATATTTGAAATTACTAGCAGTTGTCAAGTATACTAAACATATGTTTTTAATTAATTAATCATCATATTTATGATGAATTCAATTAAATGAATATATTAGAGATAATTGTCAAGTTTGTAGCTGAAAATATTGCTTGATAAGACAAGATCAACCTGTTTAAACATGTTTCATCAAGAATGCTCCAGATTATGTTGCAATTGTTTATTTGTCATCATTCAGTGTTCTGCTGTCATAAGTAAAAGGTGTGTAACTGTGTATCACTATACTTCTTTTTTGCTATTATCAGATAATAAACTGTTATTTATATTTTTCACAATTATTTATACTGATTTTGTTATTAGTGTTTGAAAAAAATTTAATGAATTTAATGAAAAAATTAGAATTTATGCTCTTATACACATATTATGAAGTTTTAAACAATGTTGCTATTTGTCACAAAGAATTTAATTTAGTTCAATGGAAATTTTACCTGACATGTGTTTCATGATCTGTGTTTCTATCAGTGGCGTCACTAGAGGGGTGCGGGGGGTTTTTGTGCAGTGTTTGAGCAGAAATTTATTATTTTTTATAAAAATATCCCTGTAGTTAGTTATAACAACAAAAACATTTTTCGTAAGCCCAGCTTACATGTATCAATATACCTACAAGGCTAAAACTCTATGCTAATTTACTTTTTGAACCTTCTAATGCGCTCCGGTCAGAGCTGTCATTATTACCCAATTACAATGACGCTTCGAATCACGTGGTTTCGTCTGCACGCTCTACAAGCACGCGCTGTTGTTTTCGTTGCTGCTGGTGTTTTTATAGTCGCTGATTTTGTCAAATTTTCTGTTGTTTTAGCTACAATATTGTGGTAATTAGTATTTGTGAACCTATATCAATAACTTTTTGAGAATGAAGTAGTAATTAAAGGAAAAGAAGGAGAAAAATAAAAAAAGGCTTCCGCTCAGTTGTTGCAGCCTCTGTCTTTATGATGTTGCAGCCTCAAATTTATGAGTATATTTCCATATGCATTTGTCTACAACTTCTACATTATTTGGGCCGTTATTGATTATGCAAACCTAATCCATTAATGTATCTCATGTAACGGTAAAGTTTAACGTTAAAATAACATAATTTTGATGTAGTTCTTAAACGTTTTTACTTCGAATTCTATTGTTTTCTTACCGAATTTTCACTTTAACCACATGAAACTATGTAAATGTAAATACATTTAGGCTGTGCGTATGATATTGTAATTTAAAGGAGTAATTTTAATTTTGCTAGTTGTTTATGTCACTACTATTGCCATTACATTCAGTGATATACGGGAATTACGATTTACGAGTAACATTAGTACAAAAAACATTACTAAGGATTCTGTATGGTCTGGTACGGGAGGAGGTCCATGGGGGGGTGGGTGACACCATGAGTTACCGCACTGGGTGACACCAACCCTAGTGACGCCACTGTTTCTATTTCCAATAAAATAGCAAAATATAAATTTCTACTACAAAAATATTTATTCCTTGTTTCTTAGATTAAAAAATAATAGGAATAATAATTGAGAAAAATACGTTAGATTTATAAAATAGACCAAATTAACTGTTATATCTACCAAATTTTTTTTTTTTGTAATTTAAAAAAGTCAAAACTGATTTAGCCCTGCTCTACAAAACCATAACACTACATTAATATTTTGTTTTCTTATTTTGCAGATGAATACAAGAAGACCATTCTATTTGCTCGGATCTACAGTAGATGATATTAAAGGCTCAAAGCTGCCCCCATATAGGCAAGCTTTTGGTTATTTTATGCACCTCCACAGAGAGAAAAACATGACAATCCGCGATGCTCTGCGTCAATCTATTCGAGCCACAATAGTTATCTGGGATAAGGCCAATATTCCTACTCAGCAGGAACCTCGTGCCATGAAGAAGTTAGAGAATTTCTTTAACGAATGGACTTGCTTAAAGAAGCATGCTTCCAGAACAAGCCAGAGCCATAAAACCAAGGAGGCTGATTTTGTAGAGCGATTGGAAGATCTCTTTGACATCGCCCATGGAGACGCTGAGAAGCTGATCAAGAATCGTGAGGACTGGGAGTTCCTTCAACTGCAAAGACAAAAAGGTCGTCCTGGCTCAATCGGTGGTGTGGACACTGTACATCTTCACCGCACAAAAAATGCAGTCAAACGGTTGGAAGCTGAGGCAGAGAGAAAAAGAAAGTCAGAATCTTTGATGGAGGCGTCTACTAGTCAAGTTGTACTGGCTTCTTCCACATCTTCCAGCAACACTGATGAAAGTGAGAATGAGGAGGAGGAGCCCAAAGGAGCTTGTGCTTTACCAAAATCTAAGAAAAAACGAGGCATGAAAAACATCATGACTATTCAGATGTCTGCTGCCCTGGATCGTACACAAATTTCCTCTAGAAAGGCAACATTTATCCTCGCAGAGGCAGCTAAAAGCTTTGGTTTGGACGCTTCAGATTACAACATAAACCAACATTCTATCCATCGCCTTCGAAATAAGAACCGAGCTCGTCATGCTAAAGAACTTAAGGAGCATTTCCATGGAGAATGTTCTATGACAGTCCACTGGGATGCAAGATGATGGAGGACCTCACCTCGCACAAGCACATTGATCGTCTCCCAGTACTTGTGTCAGGACCTGGTGTTGAACAGCTGCTTGGTGTCCCCAAAATCCCAAACTCAACTGGAGAAGCACAAGCTGAAGCCGTCTTTAACTGCCTGAATGAATGGGGAATTACAGAGAGAGTAAAAGCAATTTGTTTCGATACAACAGCTTCAAACACGGGTCAATATAGTGGAGCCTGTGCTCTCATCGAAGCAAAATTGGGACATGATGTTTTGTACTTGCCTTGTAGACACCATGTTTTAGATTTATTGTTGGGAGCTGCATTTGAAGCAACATTGGGATCTACATCAACTGGTCCAGAGATATTAATCTTTAAGCGTTTTCGTGACAATTGGACTTCTGTTGATCAAAGCCAGTTCCAAACAGGTGAGACAGACACGATTACTAAAGAAGCAATTATCCAGTCTAAAACTGAACTAATTCAGTTTGCTAGATCCCAGGCACCTATGCTACGGGATGACTATCAAGAACTTTTGGATCTGTCCATCATCTTTCTTGGAGGTGTCCCCAATAAAGGCATCAAGTTTCGTGCACCAGGTGCCATGCATCGAGCTCGCTGGATGTCCAAAGCGCTCTATTCTATAACAAAAAGATTTCTGATGCAACTAAAAAAAAGCTCTCTAACCACTTATGGTACCTGTCTGAAGAAGCAGTTGGTCTTGCTTTCTTTGATGAGCGAATTACTACAGATGTAAAGAAACGCATGGTAAAGGCATTAGAAGATGAGTCCACTGATAGACCACCCAAGCGTCCTCGGATTCCTGAATCGACCTTCTGCTCTGGTGAAGGACTACACCAACTTGTTACAAGAAATACTAGAGAATTCTTTACTAAGCTGAATTTGCCAGAAGGATTTCTGAACAAGGCACCCAGCACTTGGACATCCAACTGTGAATATTTAAGGGCCAGAGCTATTGTTGCAGCTCTATCTGTTGTAAATGACCGGGCAGAACGTGCAGTAGCTTTAGTTCAAGAGCTGAATAAGAAATTGACAGTGGGGGAAGAGCAGCTCCAGCTCCTGCTCCAAATTGTTGCAAAACACCGCCAGAGTCACCCAGTTCCATCAAAAACTGTTCTTCTCAAAAAATAACCATCAATGAGGTCGCACCTTAAAAAACCATATTGTATAATCATTGTATATTAAATAAATGTTGTATAAGGAAATAATGCTAATTAAAGTAATTAAAGTATGTAAATAGCACTGGCATTTTGAATTTATCTCTATATAATAAACTAATGGTTTTTTTTTGTAGCAATGCTTCATTGCTGATTGTATATAAAAAAAGAGCCAGGAAGGATTTTGGATAGGAGAAAAAGGATTGGGATAAAGAAGGATTGAGGACCAAAGGATGGATTATAACAACATCAAGGATAGGTTAGAAAAGGATCAATGATAAATAAGAAGGCCTATACTTATAAAAACGAATCAAACTAAAAAAAGAAGGAAGGAATTACGTGTATAATGAGCATAATCAATGTCAGGAGCTATTATGCCATGGTCACCATTTTTATTAGCCGGGGGCGACCCCTAAATATGAGCCAATTTGTGTCAAACTTTCAAGTTTTAGTTTTATGCTAAATGGAACTATTTTAGGGGCGCAGATAAAATAATTCAACATTTCAATTTTTGACTACCCAATAAGAGACACCCAATAATATATATATATATATACATATATATACACACACACACATATATATATATATATATACCGGGTGTTTCAAAAGTCCCTCACTAATTTGATTTTCAATTTTCTTTGCAGCTAATCGACCAACGACGTTCATCTTGTGGTAAACTCTTACTCAGTAGTTGAGAATTTTTTTGAGTCTACATTTGAAGTTTTGCTCCGTTTTCTTCTGCTACCATGCTGACTCTAGAGCAGAGGTGTAAAATCGCTGCATGGCAGGAGGTTTTTCAATCTGTGGTCGAAGTGCAGTGACGATTCCGGGCAGTCTACGGACAGCATTATGCACCGGATAGGAACACCATCGTCGCCACCCACCGGAAGTTTATGGAGACCGGATCCGTAAAGGACAAACCACGATCAGGAAGACCTCGAAGTGGGCGGAGTGAGGAGAATGTCGAAACTGTCCGTGAGGCGTTTACTGAGAGTCAAGGAAAGTCCATTCGGCGAGCTGCTGCGGAACTGAACATCAGCGCGACATCTATCCAACGGATTTTGCGGCGTGGTCTCAAGCTGTATCCGTACAAGATCCAGGTGGTTCAGAAGCTGGAACCTCAAGACTACGATTGCCGGGTGGAGATGTGTGAGACACTGCTGCATCACTACGAAAGAGACCCATCGATCCTGGAGCACATGTAGTTCAGCGACGAAGTTCTCTTCCACCTTTCTGGTCGCGTCAATCGGCACAACACCCGCATCTGGGGAACTCACAATCCTGCGGAGATCCGTGAACATGAAAGGGACACGCCGAAATTGGTCGTCTGGTGTGCCATCTCCTCAGCTGGGCTGATTGGTCCGTTCTTCTTCCGGGATCAAGATGAAAATTCCGTGAACGTCAACGGAGACAATTACCTTCGTATGCTTCAGGAGTTCTGCATCCCCCAACTGTCAGCTGTAGCTGACATGCAAGAAGTCATTTTCCAGCAAGACAGCAAGACGGTGCCCCTGCTCATTACTCGCGTGAGGTTCGCTCATTTCTGAATAAGCAGTTCCCGGATCGGTGGATTGGTCGCCGTGGTCCCATCGAATGGGCTGCTCGCACGCCTGATCTTACCCCATGCGACTTCTTTTTGTGGGGCTACATTAAGAGCAAAGTGTACGCCACCAAGCCGCGAGTCCTCCCCACACTAGAAGAACGGATCAGGAATGCGTGTGCTTCTGTTACTCCCGAAATGTTGTCCAATGTCGGCCAAGAATGCGTAAAACGGTGGCTCGCTTGTTTCGAAAAAGACGGTGCCCACGTTGAGGTGTACCAGTGACTTTCCAGTAGACTTATGAAGCCAAGTTTGATGCCACCAAAATTCTCATGAATCGTAGACTCATCAACCAAATTGTCATTTGGTTCCTCTTGTAATTGCTATTTTAATAAAATTTTAAAAATAATGAGGTACTTTTCGAACACCCTGTATATATGGGAATGAACTCAGACTGGTTCCCTGAGGTTTTTTATGATACACACAGACCGTGCATGGAACAAGGAACTCTTCTAGGAAAATTAAATCCACTATAGTCCGAATAAGTAATGGTAAATGACAAACACTATAGTTTTTTCTTTTTCATGATGTTAGCCCGACGTGGGCAATAGGTCACTCGCAAAGAGGTCCCAAAAATATAGCTTCCTTCACCAGCTATCTGCAAAGCAGATAGGATCCACTTTCGGACAGGATCTAGGGTTTAAAGCAGCCTAGCCCCGCTACATTTAGAACTTCAATATAAGCAAAAGACTCGCTGCCTTCAGGTCAGATTGAATATATCAAAGAAAAAGGGGTAACTATTATATTTTTAGGCAAAAACCAAAACTTAAACCTCAACTGGCAGAATTGAGCGTCCACTTTTCAAGGCACATAACATGTCTGTTTCATGTGTATCATAAAAAACCTCAGGGAGCCATTCTGAGTTCATTCCCATCATGAAACGGACATGTTATGTGCCTTGAAAAGTGGACGCTCAATTCTGCCAGTTGAGGTTTAAGTTTGGTTTTTGGCTAAAAATATAATAGTTACCCCTTTTTCTTTGATGTATTCAATCTGACGTGAAGGCAGCGAGTCTTTTGCTTATATTGAGGTTCTAAATGTAGCGGGGCTAGACTGCTTTAAACCCTAGATCCTCTCCCAAAGCTGGATCCTATCTGCTTTGCAGATAGCTGGTGAGGGAAGCTATATTTTTGGGACCTCTTTGCGAGTGACCTGTTGCCCACGTCGGGCTAACATCATGAAAAAGAAAAAACTATAGTGTTTGTCATTTACCATTACTTATTCGGACTATAGTGGATTTAATTTTCCTAGAAGAGTTCCTTGTTCCATGCACGGTCTGTGTGTTATATATATATATATATATATATATATATATATATGTGTGTGTGTGTGTGTGTGTGTGTGCGCGCGCCTATGACCATTAATTAAAATATATTAATTTTCGAGAGTGGCATTTTTCTCAAAAATTTGTGAAAATAATGTGAATATCGAAATGTGCGTTTTCGGTGTTATCAATCTACGAATTGTAACTGAAAGCTAAATGTAAAAACCAGTATCATTTATATTTATTTATTTTAATATTAGGTAAAGATAAATGTGGCCCTCTCAGTGTCACAGCGTCGGATCAGTGCCGCCATATAAAATGAGTTTGATAGTCATTCTTAACAAATTACTAAAGTGTAAATGAAGAAATTATATCGGAGACATAATAAAAGGTTAAAACACTTTTTCATTTCTAATTTGTTTTCATTATTAAATGCAAATTCTTAACTCATTAATTCGTAATAAAGAAATTTTAAAAAATGTGAAAGAGAGAAGCGAAGCGAAAAGGTGAGTGAGAGAAAGATTAAAGCTGCTTGCGGCGGAACGGACGAAAGAAGAAGAAGAAGAAGAGGGAGAGGTGGTGAACCAGTAGCGCGTACATTTAGAAAAGGCAAAAGAAAGAAACAGAAAAAAGCAATAAAAATGGAGTCATATCGTATATCAGTGAGGATCTCTAAACTCACAAAAGACAGAGCCAGGAAAAAAAAGGAGAAAAAGTATTGAAATCTTTTGAGAGGCCTCTCCACGCTTTATATTTCCCTTCTATTTTGAGCCACGACGAGTGCCATCAAAATCAAAATATCTAATATAGAATGGGACCGAAAGTAAACACGGAAAATATTAAGAAAAATATTGAAGAAGAGTATTTAAATTTTTTGGAAGCGCGCTCGAAATACGTTTTTATATATATATATATATATATATATATATATATATATATATCTGCAATGACCACGCAGTATATTAATGTATAGAAACGACGTAAGTATAGAGGAGCGTTCTGCACACGAGGAAGAGAAATAACGAACAAATGAAAAATGAGGTGACCGCCCGGGAATCGAACCCAGGATCTTCCGATTGCCGGTCAGATATGCTATCCATTACACCACGGGCCTCGATCAGTCAGAAGTCGTAATTCTCCTACATAGGGCAGAAACCAATGCCCTGAGAGGGCACCCTCGCAAATCGTGAATATGTACATTTAACTGCAATGACCACGCAGTATATTAATGTATAGAAACGACGTAAGTATAGAGGAGCGTTCTGCACACGAGGAAGAGAAATAACGAACAAATGAAAAATGAGGTGACCGCCCGGGAATCGAACCCAGGATCTTCCGATTGCCGGTCAGATATGCTATCCATTACACCACGGGCCTCGATCAGACAGAAGTCGAAATTCTCCTACATAGGGCAGAAACCAATGCCCTGAGAGGGCACCCTCGCAAATCATGAATATGTACATTTAACTGCAATGACCACGCAGTATATTAATGTATAGAAACGACGTAAGTATAGAGGAGCGTTCTGCACACGAGTAAGAGAAATAACGAACAAATGAAAAATGAGGTGACCGCCCGGGTCATTTGTTCGTTATTTCTCTTCCTCGTGTGCAGAACGCTCCTCTATACTTACGTCGTTTCTATACATTAATATACTGCGTGGTCATTGCAGTTAAATGTACATATTCACGATTTGCGAGGGTGCCCTCTCAGGGCATTGGTTTCTGCCCTATGTAGGAGAATTTCGACTTCTGTCTGATCGAGGCCCGTGGTGTAATGGATAGCATATCTGACCGGCAATCGGAAGATCCTGGGTTCGATTCCCGGGCGGTCACCTCATTTTTCATTTGTTCGTTATTTCTCTTCCTCGTGTGCAGAACGCTCCTCTATACTTACGTCGTTTCTATACATATATATATATATATATGTATATATTTGAGAGTATATGCTGTGTTCTCTATTTATATAAAATGTAAAGAAGTATATTTGTATAAAACAGCGTGAGTTTAATGTAACAGTCTTTAAGTGCAGTTCCCTTTTCTTATAATAATCGTGCGAGAGAGTCCATTGTTAAAAATGTTTATCCATACTTCCAAAGATTTGTTGTTATGTTTTGCTTTAAGGACAATTTCATCTTGAAATGTAGATTGTTTAAAAATAAATTAATAGAAAATGGCTGCAACAAGGAAGACATTGCGCATTTCCAATATTAAATTACTTGTAAAGAAAACTAAATGTATTCCACGAGGTGCTTTGGAAGTTTTGAGGTGAAAGGTGTTCGGTAAAAGGTTTCTTTCTTTATAGGTTTTATTCCACTAACACTCGTAATTCTACATCCGGCGACTGCTAGAACGCCATATCTTTTTTAATGTTTGTGAAAGTTTGGCCAGTTCGTTTGTGAGGGCTCCCCAAACATAGTACGCTCCCCCTGGGGGTTGTTAGGTCGCTTCACCGTGTAAGAAGGTCAGTGGAATGTTTGTTATACTTTCATACATTTCACTCGTGGTAGAGAGTGCGCGGCTCTTTACCTTTCTCCATTTATAGTTGATTTGTAGACTAGCAGTTTTACTTTTTTATTAATTCTAGATTAATTTTGTTCTTAGTAATCTTATTTCTTTCATTCTTGTTTTGTGTTATTCACGGAGACGAGTGTGCCTTTTATTCTTTATATACAGGGTGATTCATAAATGTGTTTCATAAATAGCAGGGTGTATTCTTGAGACAAAAGTTAAAAAAAATGACCATATAAACATAGGTCGAGAAACTCGTAGGTTTCGAGCTATAGCACGTGACAGAAAAATGAAACTCCTAAAGATTTTTTACATTTTATGCAAATACACAGTGTGATACATTTGCTTCATTAAAGTAAATGTTCGAAATTCTTTCCTACTTCTTGAATGCATGCCTCAGCACGTCGCACCAGTGATTGACACTCAAAAATTCCTGGAGTATTGCGGATCGTTTCGCAATTGTCTCGAATTCGTTGCCACAATTTATCACGTGCTCGGACTTCTGTAACATAAACTAGGCTTTTTAAGTGACCCCACAAGTAATAATCAAGAGGATTTAAATCTGATGAGCGAGGTGGCCACGGAATAGGACCACCGCGCCCTATCCGCCTGTCAGGATACACAGCATCGAGATATTCCCTCGTCAAACGGGCGAAATGAGCTGGTGCTACAGCTCGAAACCTGAGGGGTTTCTCGACCTATGTTTATACGGTCTTTATTCTTTACTTTTGTCTCAAGAATACACCCTGCGATTTATGAAACACATTTATGAATCACCCTGTGTATATATAATCAAGGAACATTATAATATTTTTATTTTAATATTATGTAATAAAAATGTTTTAATGGTCAAATTAAAGCAGCCTTTTCACCACCTTAATGCCTGTCGACATATTTCGTATCGTACCAATAATAAATAGGAGGTTGTATTTTATTTACTTTCTCCTCATCTTTGAACTGTTCTTAATATATGAACGTGGTACTATTAATCCTGCTTAAACAAATGAAGTCAGTAAATAAATAGTACGGATGAAAGTGTATACAAAGGCCATATTAAACAAACACTTATACCTATTCTTTATACGAGCGTCACAACATGGAAGATCGTCAACAAAAATTAAGGAATCGCTGTATATAAAAAAAACACAGTACTCTATCGTGTAAACTTAAATTGTATAAGCTTTCTGAGAAAGCGCTATACAGTATAAGAGTGTACATGTTATTAGGAGTTGGCAAACATGCTATTCATTTCCACAGCTTTGCAAACAAGGCTCCTAAAGACTATTCGAGTCTTCTTCTCAAGAATAAATTCTTAAGGTTTACGGACGGCTTCGTGGTGCGAGCCTCGCAGCCTGATTGGTTCATTTGAATAAAAAGCAATGAAAACAAAAATTTGAATAGGCCAATCAAAAAGTAGATCCTCAGAACTATGAAAGCATATTACACGAAGGGAGGAAAATATTTAAAAATACACAAGAGATTCTAGTCTGGCATAAAATATGCACTTTTAAATAGTTGCATTGTCTCTTTTGTCCTTTCAGAATTCCTGAGCCGAAGCGAAAGAAAAGCGTATGTAATTGATAGCGCAGGAAAAGGTTGGGAGTTTCATTTCGTTAAATTTGTTTTCTTTGTTTTTTTTCCTTTTCCACGTTATATACAGCGTGATCAAAAAAGATGTTCCCAGAAATAATGTTCAATTTTTTATTTCGGGGTGGGTGGGAGGGGTGGACTTTTTCGGATTACCCTGCTTTTACCAAATTTGTCTGGTATTGAACACATTATATTCATATTACAATTTTTAAAAGATTATCGACAGATTCATAGCTCATAATTCATATTTTTAACTGGAAGTGATTGTATATATATTGTCTTTGTCTATGCACGACATAAAAATATAAAGTGAAATAAATTTACTAAATTTTATAAATAGTTCCTGTTTTAAATATTTTTAAATTTTATCATAAATACATAAACATGAGCAGTTGTGTATTTGCGATTTTTTTTAATCAAAGACTCGTAAAAATTTCAGTTAAGTTTTCGTTTCGTAAATTTAATAAATGTAATAAATTTCATAAATTTTCTATTCTTAAGATTTTAGTTGACGAATGCTGTTGTTAATGTATGCGTATGGAGAAAGCTTAGGTTGACGAGAGATTAACTTTTCGATCCTAGTGCCATACATTGTAGATAGAAAAGTTTCTAAAGCATTCAGGTCGAAGTACCTAGATGGAATTTTTTTAACTTAACGTTCTAAGTAATAAAAGATTTCATAACACCGATCGTATCGGTTCCCCTTTTGGTATATAGGGTCAAAAAGAGAGCCAGTGATTTCCCCCTTAGAGGCTATACGCGCGATCCCCAATTTGGACCCTAATTTTGAGAGGAACTTTTCCTTAGACTTTTTGGACATGAAACAGGGAACCAGATTTTCATGTCATAGGGAACTTTAGTGTTTACTGTGTGCCTGTGATAATCGAAGTTATTGTCAAATTCTAGTAAATTAGCCTGTATTCGTTATTGTCAATCAAATGAAGATGTATAGCTCAGTCTTTCTCACTAGTATCCCGACAATGAGTAATTAATTCAGTTAGCGGCTAACTGAATTAATTACTCATTGGCTAACTTTTAGCCATATTTGTAACATAGCAAATGAGGAAAACGGGTTCGTTTGAAATGAAGAAAGGCTTTTCGATATTTCTCCATTTTCGCACTACTCCTAAAACTTGCTTAAATTTCGGAGCAAATGACAGAAGTTAGGAAAAACTTAATAGAATCTCCTGAAACTCGAAGAGCAAAACTCAACAGTCTATATATATATATATATATATATATATATATATATATATATATATATGCTAATAATCACTTCATATACACCTAATAGTCTAGTCTTTTAATTAACTGAATTCATAATAGGATTGAAGACTTTTGTTTGTTTGGAAACAAAGCTAAAGAAATTTGAATGTTTTTAAATTTTATCCTGTTTATCCGAATAAAATTTACCTCAAAGAAAATCTCAAACGAAACTGGCTTTAACCGTTTCCCAAAAGAAGTGTTACAATTTATACACAAGAGTTAGGAATCTTTTAAAAATAACTGAATCATTTTTAATAAAATTTCTTCTCTTCATAATTCACAATAAAATAGTTATGAAAAGATTATTCGAAATAATATTTGGATGATTGTCATTGTAAAAGTTGTTACTGCAACAAAGTTAATTTTTTCCAATAACGATCAATATTGCAATTCGCTAAAACCTGACAATTATTTTTTTCTTTTTTACTTTACGTGACAGTTTAAGAAATAACATTTCAACTTCGGTTTCCAATTTTAAATGACAAACTAACGAAAATTATAACCTTGGTTAACCTTGGTTTTGCTTCCGCCTGAATTATTCATTCTGACGAAGGTCGAGCTTGTCACCCCACCTTAGACCTACAGTTTAACGTAGAATCCGAACTACGCCCCACTAGCATCCCAACGTCTTAACACCCATTACCGTCACCGGGTCTCGATCCCGGGGCCGATGGATTCGTAGTCAGCGACGTTAACCACTACACCACCGAGGCACATCCCAGATTCCTTATACTGTTTTCCCTTAATGATTCATTTCATTTTCAGCTCTGTGGGCAACAACATTTAAACAAAGAAATATTATAGGAACTAATAAATATGACCATCCCCACCAGTAACGTCCTCCATTTATTTTTATACTTTTTGTGACGTAACATGTATATGAGTATATAGGGTTGACAAAAGTAAATAGACGCTACGTTGGCTGTCCTCAAGAATAAATGACAAAATTCATCAATAGAATACCAGAATGTGTGTCATCACGATTCTAAATATATTAATTCAATAAATCTGTTATTATTTACTGACCTTTATTCTCAAATGAAAAACTATGGAAAAACTGAATGTGTCTATTTACTTTTGTTAACCCTCTGTATACTGTATAGCGCAGTGTAGGTATACATACAATGTTGGGCTTCCAGCATTTTCAGACCCGGAAATCTGACTGCGTCAAGCGAGCAGCTGTTGGCCCTTAGTGACTCTTGACTCTGATCCCCAAAAGCAGTCACTTGTCCCCGTTTTCTTTTTACGTCATTGCTGACGTCATTACTCAAATGGAAGTTTCTACATCGTTACAGAGTACCGCTGAACACTTTAAAGGCATTTTTAATTTATTTACAATATGCAACTTTAATTAACATTGAATGGTTTGAATATGAGACGCCATTAATATTTTGTTTACAGTTGAGTCATTACGTCATCAACCCACAGCATCTTTGATTGGTTGCAAAAATATCCTTCGTCCGAGTTGCATTATTATAATATTGCAATTTTTAAGCAATTATAAATTAAATAAGTAATTTTATAAAAATAAATTTTGTACGTTGAAATTACTTAATAAAATTTGTCTCATCCCCCCTCATTTTAAAAATGTATATACCTATTTGGCTACTCAGTGGGCTTCGAAGCTCAGGCATTTTTACAAGAGTAATCCCTTAGACCAGGGGTTCCCAAATTGTGTTCCGCGGAACACTTCTCACGGTATACAAGTGTTCCGCGGAACACCAATTTGGGAACCCCTGCCTTAGACTATATATATATATATATATATATATATATATATATCGACTATGTGTATAGTGTTACACTAAACATTTCGAAAAAATAAAGACTTTACTGAATCTCTTTTTGTATTTCATCTATTTAAGTGCTGTCATGAAAATGTCCATTAAATTAATTAATCCTTTACGAGTACACGAATATACTTCATCCGAAACATGCAAAATAAAACGACCAACCAACTAATAAACCTTAACTACTACCGTTCATAGATAGGATGATATTATATTTCTCTTAATTTATGGGGATCCCATCTGAATTGCCGTCCGTCGCCAAACGGGGTCGAAAAGAGAAAACAAACCAAGATAAGTAATAATATAGAAAGAACGAAGAAGAACATGAAACGATCGTGGTCCGACGAAGAAATGGAAACCCTTTTTTTAATCTCAGCTCGTCTTCACAATGACGAACTGTTATCGTCGTGAAGAAGAGAGACTCAGCAAATATAACTGACCTCGTAAATGTTATCTCGCACGAAGAGAACGATTTAAAAATGTACTTCAATGGTGAATGGCTTAAACCAAACGCCTAAAATAACGTTTGATTTTCGTTGATTTGCTGCGGGTTTTACCGAGAAAGACTTTGTCTCTCCACAACGAAGGATTTATTAGATGGAATATTTCCTTTATACTTTTTTCATTTATGAAAAGGGCTTTCGTGTAAATGCAAACGTTATGTCTTTACGCGAAAAAGAAGGAAATTTTCCTTTTTAAAGGATGAGTTTAAAGAGACCAATTCTAAATAAAAGTTTTTGGAAAGTTTCATTAAAACAAAACATTGCAATTTAACAATTTAAATCCATTCATAGGATTTTTGTAGTAGAACGTATATGGCGGGTAATATAGAGTATATCATATTACATATCATATCATATGTAATGATTTGTAATAAATTTAGTAAATGGCACCGAGAGAAATGTTTGTAATGAACATTGTTAATATAGCAGTTTTATAAGTACTTCGAATTAAACTTTTTAATATAGCGTTGTTTTATATAGTCGTTTTGGAAACATAAATTTAAGCTGTCTGTTGAATGTAACTTCTCAGAGAATGTAACGGTTTTTATATTTTTTATGGGTGTTTTGTTTAGGAATGGGGGACAAGAGTTGGCCTTAGGGAAAGAAGTTCGGGAAAACCCTCTACAAGGGTGCCATAAGATCCTACATACGGGGAGTTGAATTCTAGATTTTGTTCAGTCAGGATCACAGGATTTTGGGGCTCTCAAAATTTTGTAAGTATAGCTTGTCAGTTTAGTGCTAATCCCAAATTACCAGAATCTATCTCTATCGGTGCTGTTTATGTATTAACGTTCGCCCTCGCCCTAAAGGCTTGAAATCCTTAAATAATTTAGTTATTTTAATCATAAACTCCATTAATTAAGTTAAAGGCTTGAAATCCTTAAATAATTTAATTTTAATAAACATAAACTCCGTAAAGTAAGTTATTTCGTCAATCCTTAAGGTTGTGTCAGTGAAAAGTCGACTGGTAAAGCTGGACAGATACTCATTTACCTGTTACACTCTTAATATATCGGCCAAATAGGCCCTTTAATAAATAAAACACTACACATATTATATATTGTATATCATGTTTTATATATATATATATATATCAGGGGCGCATATTCAGGGTGTGCTAGGTGTACGCTGCACACCCAATAGATTTTCTGTAAATTAATGTTTAATTAACCCTTTGTCTCCCTCTCTGAACTTTAGTCGAGACGAAAAAGATGCCCTAGCCCTTAATTCCGCGCTCAACTGTTACACTAGTCGAGATGAGAAATAAGCTACTTCAATTCAGTTGTTCGGATGGTCTTCACAACCATTCGGTAAAATTTTGTACTGAGCGATAGAAGCATCCCGAGAGCTTGTTTGAGGTGCGAAATTTCAGTATTGCGGTGCGGCGATATTATTTCACGAAAGTAACGGAAGTAACATTGTTAATAGAAATATTGTTGAGTCTGCTGTTATTCAAATTACAAATAACTTTAACATGAGCAAAGGTCTCTTCCAACTCGATCCCGTTGTTTTGAATTCGTTCAGAAGGGATTTAAACAAGAAGGGCAGAGTGCTAAATCTTTGGTAATTCTTTCCTTATAAATTTGTATGCTCCTCTTACAACTTTTATTTTTATTTTTATTTTTATTTATCAATTCATATTTATTTTTATTTCTTTATTTGTATTTTTTGTGACATTATATTATTTAGGCATTATCCATAAAATAGGTTGTAAATAATCCATTTGAGCTTGAATTTGTATGCTCCTCACAATTTTTATATTTTTCAATTTATTTTTATTTTATTTCTTTAATTGTTCTTCTATTTTTATATAATTTTTTTGACCTATATATTAGTTAGGTATTATCTATAAAACTGGTTGTAAACAATTCATTTGAGCTTGTGTTGAATTCGAGCAAAGTGCTAAAATTGGGAGTTTTCCTTACAAATGTGTATGCTCCTTCCACAATATATATATATATATATATATATATATATATATATACTTTCATTTTTTTTTTGTAACCTATATATAGTCTTGAACTCTTTATGTACTTTAGTGTTCCTGAGGATGTCATTAGACGAAAGCGCTTGAGCACCACTCTGTGTTTCCTTTCCTTCGTGATTTTATTCATCATATATATATATATATATATATCCTTCTCCCCTACTATGGGAATATAAATTTATGTTTACCCCATGCCAAATCAAATGGAAAAAGGAGAGAGCGAGGGATCAGGGCGGAGAGTGTGCGGTCTGTGGACAGAACACCTTCCATATATGGTAAAGTGGGCGGGGCCTATGTTGCCATGGCCCGCGTCAGACGGCTTCTCAGCGTTATTGCTCCTTATTTTTCTCCAAAAAGAAGACTTGAGTTTATGTGTAAATAAGTTCGATGCTTAAAGGAGCCCGGAGGAAATTGGTGTTAGATTTTTTTACAGTTCACCTAAATTCTCCAAGTGTTTAGTGTAATATTGAGAAGGTGGATTGCGTATGCTTACCATATTACTATTAAGATTTATTAATAACTAAGTTAACATGAATTTCAGTTATTAATTTTACTCCACATGATATTCCGCACACCCAATTCACACAGTCACCATCCGCCACTGATATATATATATATATATATATATATAATTTAGGGTGATTCAAAAATATCGATTGTTAGATTTTTTCCGGCCCACCCTCTAATTATGTTTAATTTGGTAAAAACGTAATGTATACAAAATTTCAGGTGATTCTAATGTATTTTAGGGGTCGCTACCGTAATCTAAACTATTACTTTTCTGTTTACTTTCAGCAAATTGAGTTTTGAACTGTGACGTTTTTCTTATAATATCTGTTCCGTGTGATAGGTGCGTTAATGCACATAGAGCTAACAGTGCTGAGTAAACACAACACTCTTGTAGCCATTTACACTCTGTTGTGACCGAATATTGAGGGCAACCGGCACTTGTACACTGTACTGTCTGTACAGCTATAATTCAGTAGTCGTCTGACTGTCGTGAGTGTAAGATGTTCTGCCGTCGACTCTCGTCATGGAACCCCCGCCATCTTCTAGCAGGGGTACTGCTATGCACACAAGAAAAGATACTAATGTTTGGCTTATTGGACAACCATCAGATACACTTAAAACAACAGTTTTTCCATTAAAGCGAGAAACTATGGCTTTGTTTATGGCTTACAGAAACAAAAAACAAACAATTCGAGAAGCCTGCTTGTCTACTGCAAATGATGTGTTGGCAGTATGGGGAGGAGCACGAATTCCAACTAGAAAGAAGTCGCACGTTGTTGACAAAATTGAGAAACTGTTCAAAGAATGGCAAGGATTAAAGAAAAATAAAGAGAATAAGGCGAAACAATAAAAAAATCTATTAGATAAGCAAACCAAATGGAACCAAGAATTAGATTGCCTGTTTGATATAGCACATGCAGATGCTATGAAGCTAATTGATATTGAAGAAGATAAGCTATTTCTAAAACTCCAGCGAGAACAGGGGCGAAAAGGAAAAATGGATGGGATTGATAAAGAGTTTGCAAAGAAAGAAAAGTATGCTAAGAAAAAGGAAGAACAATTAAACATAATAAAAGCAAGAGAAATGTCGAGATTTGAAGAAACTGTAGTTCTCAGTGACTCAACTAGCAGTTCTGATGCTGAAAGACAAAATACAACATCTGATGAAGAGTTTACGGTTGATCCTAGTGAACCATCCACCTCAAAAAAGACTGTACGAAAGAAACAAAAATTGCTTGATGATACATTGCTTGCAGCGGTGTAGCCCTTGATGTAACAAAAATGAGCAATAGAAGTGCATCATTAGTGATGATACCAACGATTGAAGGTCTTTGAAAAAATGCAGAATTCAATATCAGTTATTCATCTATAAGAAGAGCAAGAGAAAAATTTCGGAAAAAATTTGGAGAAAATTTAAAGAAAGAGTTTAAAGCTGATGTTCCTTTAACCATTCATTGGGACGGAAAACTAATAGAAGACATAACAGGACGAGATGTTGTTGAACGACTCCCTATACTGATTTCAGGAGATGGCATTGATCGACTTCTTGGTGTTCCAAAAATCACTGCAAGCACAGGAGAATTAACTGCAAATGCCGTCCACCAAGCTTGTTTGGATTGGGATATCTCAGACAAAATAAAATGCATGTGTTTTGACACCACAGCATTGAATACAGGTCGTAGAAATGGTGCCTGTGTTCTTCTAGAACAGAAAATGAACAAACGTATGCTGTGGCTGGCCTGCAGACATCACATACTAGAAATAGTGTTAGAAGCTGTTATTTCGCATTCACCGCCTGCATCATCAGGACCTGATGTTGCAATTTTCAAACGATTTAGAATGAAATGGTCAAAATTAGAAATAAAAAACTACAGAATAGCATTAGATGATCCAAATACATACCCAGTATTACTGATATAAAAGCAGAAGTGATTGAGTTTGCTACCACTCAACTTGAAGAACATCAACCTCATGACGATTACAAAGAATTGCTGGAACTGACAATCATTTTCCTTGGTGGAGTACCAAAGAGAGGCGTTTCATTCAGAACACCAGCTGGCGTTCACCGAGCAAGATGGATGACAAAAGTAATTTATGCCATGAAAATTTGGTTGTTTGAAATACAATTTAAATTAACACCCAGAGAATAAAAAGGCCTTAGAGATATCTGCCTCTTTGCTGTACACATATATGTTAAATCCTGGTTTACAGCGTCAGTTTCAGTTCTCGCTGTACAAACTAAAAGATGAACGCACTGCAACTGTTGCCCTGAAGAAAATGATGAATCATTTTGGTATCTTTCAGAGGAGTTAATAGCATTTGCTTTCTTTGATGATGGCGTGCTACACCAAACTAAAAACCGAATGAAGCAAGCATTGCAAATCCAGAGAAAAAAGCGGTTATTGACCCTGAAGTTATTGAAAACAGAGAACTGGAAGACTTTGTTAGTGCAAATACAAAAGAATTTTTTAATGGACTTGGTTTACCATCAACGTTTCTTAATAAGAACTCTGAAGAGTGGAATGAAGATGACTGCTACAACAACGTAAAACAAGTCAAAAGAAAAATTCAAGTTGTTAATGACAATGCAGAAAGAGGAGTTAGATTAGTCGATGAATACAACAAACTAATCACAAATGATAAAGAACAGAAACAGTATCTCCTCCAAGTGGTAAAGAAATATAGAGCTGCTCTTCCAAATAAAAACAAGAAGACAATATCATCATTAAGAAATTAACAGTGAAATATAATGAACAAAAGGTTATTATTATTACGGAAGTCTTATTATTATTACAGAAGAACTGTCAATTTGAAAATGTAGAGTGGTTATGATAGGCCTACCGGGGAACTTCCACTTAAAAAAAAGGTAACGCGCCGTATTCTTTACCTCAAGGGTGGTGTGGAAACAGCATTTATTTCTTATTTTGTGTCTGATTTTCAACTTATGGTAGCGACCCCTAAAAATTAATTTTTTTAATTCAAAATTTGCATGCATTACTTTTTTACCAAATTAAACATAATCAGATGGTGGCCCGAAAAAAAATTCCAAAAACATTTTTTCGGTCAATTTTTAAATCACCCTAAATATATATATATATATATATATATATATATATATATATATATATATATATACAGTATATATATGAAAATTATTTCACGAAAGTAACACGTGAAAAATATTTATGATGAATAAAACCACGAAGGAAAGGAAACACAGAATGGTGCTCAAGCGCTTTCGTCTAATGACGAAAGCGCTTGAGCACCATTCTGTGTTTCCTTTCCTTCGTGGTTTTATTCAACATATATATATATATAGCTTTTCCGTTTGTGGGCGAGCAGCGAATTTTAATGAAAATCGGTATACTATTAATGTAGTTTTGGTCACTGATTTCAAAAATAACTTTCTTTTTTTGGAGAAATGAAAAAGAAACATGTTAGAGCACTTTAAATAATTAATGTGTTTTTAACGAAAATATCATGACTTAACCTAACCAATCGTCAAGGGCGTACAGTTGACCTAACCGGGCATTCACTTGACCTAACCTGGCATTCAATTGACCTAACCTGGCATTCAACTGACCTAACTGGGAATTAATTCTTGAATTTTTTCTGCTACTTTTACAGATCTGCCGGGATCCTTCAAAAAACGTATTCTTCGTAAAGTTGCACTTTTTACCGTTTGACCGACGTTTTTGGCAACGAAAGAACTGGGTATTTTTATCAAAGGAACACACTTTCTCACACTTAGAGCACTTTTTCATAAACAGTAGCAGTTTGTGACTCTGGCTAAATTTAACACAATCCTCTGTAACTAGTTTAAGCTAGTTAAAACACATATTAATTATTTAAAGTGCTCTAACATGTTTGTTTTTCATTTCTCCCGAAAAGTTATTTTTGAAATCAGTGACCAAAACTACATTAGTATACCGATTTTCATTAAAATTCGCTGCTAGTTCCCAAACGGAAAAGACCCATATATATATATATATATATATATATATATATATATATATACGCAATGAACACGCAGTATATTAATGTATAGAAACGACGTAAGTATAGAGGAGTGTTCTGCACACGAGGAAGAGAAATAACGAACAAATGAAAAATGAGGTAACCGCCCGGGAATCGAACCCAGGATCTTCCGATTGCCGGTCAGATATGCTATCCACTACACCACGGGCCTCGATCAGTCAGAAGTCGTAATTCTCCTACATAGGGCAGAAACCAATGCCTTGAGAGGGCACCCTCGCAAATCGTGAATATGTACATTTAACTGCAATACATTAATATACTGCGTGGTCATTGCAGTTAAATGTACATATTCACGATTTGCGAGGGTGCCCTCTCAAGGCATTGGTTTCTGCCCTATGTAGGAGAATTACGACTTCTGACTGATCGAGGCCCGTGGTGTAGTGGATAGCATATCTGACCGGCAATCGGAAGATCCTGGGTTCGATTCCCGGGCGGTTACCTCATTTTTCATTTGTTCGTTATTTCTCTTCCTCGTGTGCAGAACACTCCTCTATACTTACGTCGTTTCTATACATTAATATACTGCGTGGTCATTGCAGTTAAATGTACATATTCACGATTTGCGAGGGTGCCCTCTCAAGGCATTGGTTTCTGCCCTATGTAGGAGAATTACGACTTCTGACTGATCGAGGCCCGTGGTGTAGTGGATAGCATATCTGACCGGCAATCGGAAGATCCTGGGTTCGATTCCCGGGCGGTTACCTCATTTTTCATTTGTTCGTTATTTCTCTTCCTCGTGTGCAGAACACTCCTCTATACTTACGTCGTTTCTATACATATATATATATATATATATATATATAGTGGCGCGCAGCAAAACCCAGCTGTTCATCCTTCCACACAATAAAGAAAGTGGTTGGTAGATAAATGGGTACCCTAGGCGGCCTAGTGGTTAAGATGCTGGACTGCTGATGGGGCGTGGTTCGGATTCCACGTTAAACTGTAGGTCTAAGGTGGAGTGAAAAGCTTGACCTTCGTCAGAATGAACAATTCGGGCGGAAGCTAACCAAAGGTTTTAGGTATGTAGTAAGCGGCGGCAAGTTGTTACAGTACAAGGAATATCTTCATCGGAATCAGAGGTCCTCAGCTCAGTACCACAAGGAACAGTATTAGCTCCACTACTCTTCATAATCATGCTCACTGAATAGATGAGGACGTTACCAGAGACAGCACAGTAACATCCTTTGCGGATGACACAAAGATCAGTAGAAAAATAAGAAACCCAGAAAATATAGGATCTCCACAAACAGACATGAACAGAATACAAGTGGACGGAAGACAACAATACTAAGTTTAACACTGAGAAATTTCAGCTGTTATGGTACGGAAAAAGAGAGGACCTAAAATCCATGGAATATTATACCCCAAATGGACAGGAAATTCAGAGAAATTCTAAAGCAAAAGATTTAGGGGTAATGACTGATGACGCAAAATTTAAAACACAAACTAAGATAGCAGTAAACAGAGCAAAGAGAATAACTGGGCAGATACGGAGAACCTTTAAATGAAGGGATAGGAATATAATGATTCCTCTACTGAAAACACTGATCATACACAAATTGGAATACTGCTCGGTCCTAACATGCCCATATAAAAAAGAAGACCTTAGACAACTAGAAGGGATTCAGAGAAGCTTCACAACCAAGATCAAGGGGTGCAAAGAACTAAATTACTGGGAAAGGTTACGCGAATTAAACCTATATTCACTGGAAAGGAGAAGAGAGAGATAAACCATTATTTACACTGGAGAAACTAGTCCCTAATCTTACTCTGAACCCTGTAACTACCCAAACAACAGGGAAAAGTAGAAAAGGAAGCCTCTGTCGTGTTCCCAAATTAAAAGCTAGACAGGGAACATCCTTAACCCTGAAAGAAAAAAGTTTTGTTGTGAGAAGACCAAAACTGTTTAATCAGCTGCCCAAAGACCTAAGGAACACAAGTGGGGTTACAGTGGACATCTTCAAAAGAAGACTAGACGCCTGGCTCAGAACAATCCCCGATGAGCCGGGCGTACCTGGCTATATCTGGCTATGTGAGGTGGAGAGTACAAGAAATCAACTCACTACTTCACCAGGCCAACTCGAGAGGAGGAGCGACAAGCTTGACCTTCGTGAAATGAGGAATCATCGCACGGAACAGTTGAAAGGTGTGTGTATATATATATATATATATATATATATATATATATATATATATGTATGTATGATGCAAACCTACAAGGAAAAAGAAAATATTATTCCAAGGCATTTCGTGTATTCAGCAATACACCTCGTCAAGGAATTCTAAAATAAAAAGATTCCCTGATGCGGCGTATTGCTGTATACACGAAAGGCCTTGGAATAATTTTTTTCTTTTACCTTGTAGGTTTGCATCATTCATTCATTTCACGTGTTTAAGCGTGAAATTCAACCAATATACAGGGTGTCCCATAAGTCCGGCATCATAGGAGAAATTCATATTTTTCTATTTCTACAAACCATAATTTATGCTCGGGATGCCAATTTCCCGTCCACCATTCTGTTCAGTGACGAGGCTGTTTTTTATGGAAATGGTGAGGTAAATCGACAGAACACCCGCTACTAGTCTCAAAACAACCCTCACTGGTATACCTCTTCAAAGGAACAAGGTGCATCTCGGGTGATGGTATGGTGTGGCATTTGGAAGGATCGCATCATAGGCCCCCTCTTTTTCGATGAACATGTCATTGGAGGCACCTACCTACGTATGCTCAAGGAAGAAGCATTTCCCAGTGTCTTGAACAAAGAAGGAAATTTCCCAACATGGTTCCAGCAAGACGGCGCTCCTGCACATTACAGCACCGAAGTAAGGGAATACCTGTACCAACAATTCCCTGGTCATTGGATAGGACGTCGAGGGCCTGTGGAATGGCCAGCTAGAAGCCCGGATCTCATGCCACTAGATTTTTATCTCTGGGGCCACTTGAAAGCGCTGGTATACGCAGAGAAAATTAGGAGTGTTGAACATTTGCGGCAGCGCATTATTTGGGCATGTAACACCATTACTCCTGACATCATTCACCGCGTGCTTGCTGACTGGGTATCATGTCTGAATTTGTGTATTGAAAATAATGGTGGACATATTGAGCACGTTCTGTAAATAAAAGCTTTTGTTTTGCCTTTTTTTATTATTTTTCCTATGATGCCTGACTTATGGGACACCCTGTATATATATATATATATGTATATATACAACAAAAACTGAGTGTGCATAATAATGTTATTTTATATAAAACATTTTTTGAAATTTAAATCCTTGTCATTATTGTGTAACGAACATTTTCAGTATCTATTGTTTTGTTCACTCTAATGGCGTTATAATTTGTTTCATTTAGTATTTATAAGTATATAATGGTATTACTCTCTATTAAAGTTTATTTTTGGAAATGAAATCATTGTTATTATGCGTAACTAATATTTGCAATACCTACTGTTTTGTTCACTGAGGGCGTTGTGATATGTGTTCTGTGTATATAAAGGTATTATGCTAGATTAAACGTTTATCAAAGCAAATTTATAAATTCCTTTTTTGGGGTGTTTTACTACATATTTTTAATGTTTATTTTGCCATTTGCCTGCCTTTTTTAAGGGTTTTTAGTGCCTAAACATCCGGGCCCTACTGATAATTCATTAATTAACATCAAAGTTTAGTATGGCAACTAAGCAAGGGTATAATATCCATCTGGTCGATTCTCCAGTACTGACATGCTGAACAATCAAATATCACACTAGCACAACTTAATCTGGCTCATCTAAGCTAGCGTAACTGGACCTTAGTTGTAAGTTAATCTAACCCGCAAAATCATTTATTTTTTGCGACATGCACTCACTCAGTTTATCGATCCCACAATTCTCGGTCAGATGAGAATGTCACAGTAAAGTATTTCTTTCTGTTTTTATAATTGTTTACTTTAAAATCTCATCCAATAAAAATACTTTTCCTATGATGAGAATGTTAACATTATAAACATTATGAAACAAAAGCAGCAAAACGACACATTCCATGAGGTATATATATATATATATATATATATACGTACATTCCCGGCGGTAAAATCGAACCAGTACTGACATGTTGTACATGGGAAATTTCATCGTGCAGAAGAAATTAATACAATTTTTAATCGTATCACTGAGATCAAAACTAAAAAAAAATTAATTTCTGGATTCATGATAAGATGGAGTAATCAGTCATTACCATAACATGCAAGACAAAATAATGCGTTAATGCTTATTGCTTTTTCTGGATCACCTGAAGATCAGGGCCCTCAGCCTTCGTTAGTTAGCCTTAAAGGCTAACTAACGAAAATATCACGACTTAACCTAACCAATCGTCAAGGACGTACAGTTGACCTAACGATTGGTTTGGTTGAGTCGTGATATTTTCTTTAATTAGCCTTATAAGGCTAACTAAAGAAGGCTGGGGGCCCTGATCTTCAGGTGATCCTTTTTTCTTCTTGCAACATCTTCTCACACATTGAAACCAGACATGAAGCTGTTTAGAGAGTCAAGCTTAACTTTCGGCACTGTTACTGTTGATGTATGAAGATGTGTGGTATGATAAAACAATATAAATGCGTAGATGAACAAAGATAAATAATAAATCAATATAACAATTATAATTAATACATATTTAATATCTATCTAAATAATAATGATTGTTTTCACTCTAAAAAAATTAACGATTTTAGTTCGCTGCTTGTAGTAATTAAGTTCGAGTTCGCCTTTGAACTCCAAATTCCGTTTTGAGTTTGTGCATAAGTAAAATGTGAAATAATTCGTCTTGTAACGCCAGATCGCTCTCTAAATCATTCCTTAAAAGAAAGTTAAATTATTACGCTTTACTTCAGACTTGCAGATGTTATAAACTCGCTTCGGATTATCGAGGTTCGAAAATTTATGTGGCGAAACTTTGAAAACGTTTTAAATGAAAATGAAAATGAAAAGGTTTATTGGCAGCCTACAGTCCATATGACAAATATTATTAATACAATGACAGTTCACATACTAAGGACAGAAATATATACAGTTGATAAGAAATAATACAGTAATATCGAAGGTAAGTGGAGCTACAACAGACGTTTTCGTACCAAGAATTCCATAGCGTAGAGAATAAATGGCAGGACTCATGGATAGCTTAGGCCTTAGATAATCGAGTTGGTTGATTTTTTAATGCTTTGCATCAGACTGTATTGAGCACGTCTTGTTACCTCCGGAAAGCTCGGGACATTGCGGGTAGCAAACATTTGCGAAGCTGAGCATCTCGGGGGTAATTTATGTAAGCGTCTAAAAGACCTGTTGTATAACAAATTTAGGGTTTGCCAGAACCTTTTTTATAATTCACCCAGAGTTGCTGTCCGTAAATATTACTGCAGAAAGTACGAAAGAGAGTGTCTTTAGCTTCACTTATACAGAACCGAAAGTTTCTTTAGTCATATTCGCTTTAGCACAAAGGCTTCGAGATTGTTTTCTTATATCCGAGTCATCACTCAAGGGGCTGGTAATAGTTTGACCCAAATACTTAAACTCTTGTACTTCCTCAATTACTTCACCTTTCATTTTAAACCTTATATCAACTAGCTGCTTACAGCTTTTAGGATGAAATTGCAAACCTTCGTTTTTGTAACATTAGAAAGAATATCATTTTCTACGAATGTACTTCACACACTTTCAGTAGCCGACCCAGACCTTTACCAGAGGGACTTATTAACACCATATGAGTATCATCGGCATAAACTAAGTTATTTATCCTTGTGTCATCTATACAACATCCCACTGTTGCTTCATTAAGTGAAGCAATTAATCCGTGAATATACACATTAAACAGCAAAGGGGAGAGCAAGGAGCTTTGTCTCACCCCGCAAGAGGAACTAAAACATTCGGATAGTACATTGCCCCACCTAACGGTAAAAGATTGGTGGGAATACCAAAATTTCAATAAATTTAATATGTACATGGGAACCTTCCTGTCTTCTAGTTTTTTAAATAAAATATTGTGGTTCACTCTATCATATGCCTTACTTATATCTAGGAAACAGCTATAAATAGTTGAATTACTGTCAATGTATTTATATATTGTTTCTTTAAGTACATAGATACACAGGTCAGTTGAGTGGGACCTTTTAAAACCAAACTGATTTGGAGATATCCATAGGTAATCATTTAACCAGAATAACAAGAATTTTTCTAGTAGTTTCGAGAAGCAGGAAGCGACAGCAATAGGCCTGTAATTATTGCTGGACAGAATGTCTCCACACTTATTTTTGACCAGGGGCAAGATATATTATGATGAAACTAATAATTGCAGAGTTCATGAGGGTATACAGCAACGATGATGAAACTAATATCGTTCCGGCGAACGAGGAACTAGAAAGCCAACATACCTTTGGTAATTTTGAGCACGAAGACTCGAATGTCTTCAGAGTAGAACCCTGTGACTCCATCGAGAGCGAGTCACTCCCTTCGGTTACAGTTAGGCAGGAATTATTATTCCTGCCTAACTGTAACCGAAGGGAGTGACTCGCTCTCGATGGAGTCACAGGGGTCTACTGTGAAGACATTCGAGTCTTCGTGCTCAAAATTACCAAAGGTATGTTGGCTTTCTAGTTCCTCGTTCGCCGGAACGATATTAGTTTCATCATCATTACTGTATACCTTCATGAACTCTGCAAGAATATAGCTATGAGCAAGCATGGCTGATATATGTAGATATACTACGTCATTGGCATATTTTAAGTGCTCATTCGCTAGATCATCTACCCCTGACGCAGAACCAGTCTTTAACTCTTTAATTAACCTCTTTACTTCAGGAACTGATATAAAAGTATTTTCCCTTGTCCCTCCCACAGGCGTTTCGCTGCAATCTATCTTAAGATTATCCCTACTCACACTGTTAAGAATGTTAGAGTAGTGGTTTTTCCACAACTTTGCAATTTCATCCTCCCCTGACACCCCATCGATTGTCGGAGGGAGGACACTTTTAACACCCGTTTGAGTCTTAACAAATTTCCAAAATTTGTTATTATCGCTATTTATGCGAGCTTCACAGGCTTTTGATGCTCGAATAGACGCTTCTTCCTGTTTACATCGCCTTATGGCCGCCTTATAGTGACCCCGACCTCTGCACATATTCAGCTATACTGGTCCTAATCTGGGTCTACCATGAAAGCACCACAAATCGTAAGCGTCTTTCGATTCTCTCTTCAGGGGGGCAATAAAATCATTCCATTCAGGAATAATCTTAGTATGATAGCTGCAAGATTTAATCAGGGGACTCCTGCTTCTCTTAACAGGGATACTATCTTACTATAATACCCATCTATGAGTTTACAGTGATAATCATTTGAGCAAGGATTACTACAGGCAAGATGCAAAATTTCTAAATTATTAAAGAGGTGACTTGTTCTGTCTTTGTATTCTATTCTCTGTTGCATATTTACATTAGACCAATCGACGCGATTATTCTTACCTATTGAGTTCTTGTTATGTCGTGTTGCGCATAAATTGATAAAATTAATTAATAGTTCTAATGGTCTATGATCAGAAAGGAGGAAATCATGCAGAATATGAACTCTAACAATTCGATCGTTTAGATTATTACTAGTGAGACAATGATCAATCCATCTGGAGGTACCACTCATTTCACTAACATATGTTAAATTAGCACTGGTTGCCCCTAATACATCTACATCACTTATACTTAATTTTGCCGACTCGCACATGTTACCCAATTCTACAAAGAATTCAGAGTTTACATGCGCGTTAAAGTCCCCCATTATTATACAGTGAGAATATTTAGGGTTACTGATAATGACTTAATTTTGTACAGCAAATCAATGTATTCATCTAGCTTACTGCCGTTGGTGTATGATAAATAGCAGTTTACAATTAATATGCAATCATTGTTCACTTGTAATTCAATGCCTAACAACCTTACATATCGGTTGTTAAAAATTTTATATGTTTTGACAAATTTTTCCTTATTAAGAAAGCAAAACCACCAAAAGGCCTACCGTACATTAAGTCATCTGACAAGTCTACTGCTGATGACGCATGGTACATAAAGTCATCATGGATGGTAGAGAGGAATTTTAGCTCTTGCTTAGGTAGCCAATGCTCTTGCATGAGTATAAAATCTGCACTGTCACAGATTTTATGAACATCTACAATTGAATTCCTCACTGACCTTACATTATATGAGAATATTTTCAACCAGTTATCCGCCATGACTGATAGAAAATTTATTATTAATATGATTATTATACACAGTACAAATTTCAGGCATTACCGTTAGGGCGCCTATTATTATTATTATTATTATTATTATTATTATTATTATTATTTTGCCTGTTAGCAAATCTCCTGGAAAAGTGAATAAACTCCTTAACAATAATACCGTCTGGCCACCGACTCATATTGTACGGGTTGAAATGCGAATTTACACCTTTAATTATTACTTTAAATGAATTATAATACGGAGATTTTGTGTTCAGTTTATTAACTAACACTGTACTGTGTTCACCACTGACTTCGTCCATCATGTGTCGAATATCGCTTTCCTCGTTCGAGAGCTGAATTCGCGGCACAAAGAAGGTGAGATTCTTCACCGGTGGCCTTGCCGCGAAGACAGGTTGAGGAACCCTCCGTGAAGAGCACCTGTTAACTGTGACCCACTTGTCCTCTTCCCTCAATCTCCCTGAGGCAAGGGTCGCCTGCCTGGGGGATGGGTGGCACGACCTTGGGGGGATAGGAGGCCCCTCCCCTACTTTGTGGCTTGGTGAGGGTCTGTTAGCGGTGTTTATATCCTGACAGACGCACGTGCCCCTCCTTCTTCGGTGGGAGGGGGTGGGGAACTGCACGCTGAGCGAGACGTTTGAGTAATCGAACGCCTCTCCCCTACATTGGAAGGTAAGGAAGAGGGCAGTGATGCCTCGTCTCTTGGCATTGGACAGTCCCTGTTCCTCACTGTGAAATCGGGAGCAGGGGTCCTTTCCTGAATGGGAGAGAGGTTGACCGCTTCCCCTGCGTGCTGCGTTTCCACCCCACATTCAAGGGGGAAGTTGGGGGAGGGGATTTCGTTTCCCTCGCTGCCCAACGCGCTTCTTGTGGTTCTGACTTGCTGAACAACTTCCGAGTAATTAGGCTTTGGGAGGAGCGTCTCTTTCAACGCATCCAACTCTGACCGAAATTGTTCTAGCGAAATGGCATTTTTCTGATTTGACACCACGTGTTGGTGTTTCAGTTCAACTAGCGACTTTTGTACCTCATTGTACTGTTGGAGGAGCACCGAAACGTCTACATTACCCATAGAAATTACCGGTATTCTATGGAAATTAGTAACGTAGAAGGTAATATTGTTCTCATTATCCCGGAGGGTCGACACTTTATTTATAATGTCTTTTAGGATATTCTCGTTTCTAGAATTACCTCTACGAGTTGGGAGGGTAGCACTGAACAGGGTGTCTAACTGAACCCTCGCATGTTCTATTTCTTTCGAATCATAGAAATCATGACAAACAGATACGAGAAGGTCTGACGTAATATGATCTAGTTTTAAATTATCATTATTATTACTAATAGTAATATTATTTTAAGCATTTATATTGCAGTTTTTAGACATTTTGAACTTTCTTCTCGTCTTCTCCATTTTGGAAGTGAGTTGGGCTTCATTTTTTTAAAGTGTAATTAAAGCCATAAACAAAACTCATAAATTAAACGCCGTAATAAGCAACGGCTTCGATTAGCCCTAAAGGCTGTTCCGTCCGTGTTTTAAAGGCCCTCATTAAGTCTTCGCTAAAGTTTTAAGGATGACGTACGAGCCAAACGTCCATTGACCGAAATGCTTGAAGCGAATTAAAAATTCCTCACTGCCGTTTAGTGATCTCTTCCATATGAGATTTGAAACAATTTTCATAATAAATTTTATGGTTTTTATATCACACTTATCATGCTGTTATAGAAAATAAAAATATTATTTAAAAAAATAATATGTGTAGAAAGAAATGCTATCTTTGCATTATATATACACACACACACACACACACACTCATGAGTTGGACACATGCGGGACATATGAGTTGGACCTGCCTGATAGGCAGAACACGATGGATGGATGGATACACACACACACACAGCGTGTTATCAAATTATGTTTCATAAATTAGTATACATATTCAGGACGTCAAAGTGAACCAAAAAGTTCTTATGAACATATATCCGCAATCGCTTCGTTTCCGAGATACATTGCTGTTTTTGCTGAGGACGATCCAGTTAAAATGAAAGTCATTAAAGTTTATCAAAGTCGTAGTTGTCTGGTTGTTCAGATAGCTATTTTTCTTTTGTTTTGATAGTATTTTGTTAGTTGTCATTTTAAAAACCAAAATTATTTCCTTCATTTCATGTGTCACTCTCAGTATAATGTTACAGAGCGTTATGGAGCAGTATCCTTTTGAAGAGCTTGCTGATATGCATCTCGTGTTAGGAGATACTCCTCCATAACACTCTGTAACATTACTTGAGGGTGACACGTGAAATGAAGGAAATAATTTTGGTTTATAAAATGTCAACTAACAAAATACTATCAAAACAAAAGAAAAATAGCTATCTGAAAAACCAGACAACTACGACTTTGATAAACTTTAATGATTCATTTTAATTGGATCGTCCTCGGCAAAAAAGCAATGTATCTCGGAAAAGAAGCGATTGCGAATTTATGTTCATAGAAACTGTTTTGTTCACTTTGACGTCCTGAATATGTATACTAATTTATGAAACATAATTTGATAACACCCTGTATATGGTAAGTCAGAAGTCTTGCCCCTAAAATAACTATACTATAAATACTTTTGAGATAGGACTTTTGACTCACCCTGTATATACACTTTTTATTATACAGTATATGAGGGGTGGAGTATTTTAATTATCATTACTGAATGATATATTTTGTTAGAATTCAAGAATAAAAACTTCATAAACTGAGTTGCATTTATAATACTGTAACATATAATTTATATTTAATAAAGTCCCTGTGATAAATACCCTCGTTTTGCGACCCCTATAATCCCCTCTAAATTAATGATTTAATTCAAATATTTCAGAATCTGCAAATTCAGTAAACTTAATCCAATCTTTTCTACCTTCTTATAAAAATTACTTATATCTCCTATAATAGAAGTAATATTTAGAACGTTTCCGTTGAATACTGAAATGAATCTGAAAGTTGTAATGATCCAATTTGTTCATTTGAAATGCTATACAACAGAGTTTTTCAAACCTTTTGAAGCCACGGAACCTTTATTTAAAAAAAAAAAAAATTCACGGAACCTTAACCAACAGGTAAAATTTTAATGATATAAAGCAAATAGTAATAAAACACAATTTATGCTCACTGCAGTTTATTTATGTAATTTATGAAATTTACATATACAGTTATATGAATTTCACTAAAAAAAATATATAAGTTTAGAAATTTACAAGAAAAAAAAAGACAATTTACTTTTATTGACCTATTTATTTTAAATTTCCCTCCCCACATTACTGTCAGCATAAAATAAATTATAAGTATAAAAAATATCATGTTTATTGTAAAATTAAAGTTTTCAATGCAAAATAATTAAAAGTGAGGAATTTTACAGTTATTGAGGAGTAATTTTAATAGTTAATCAAACAAATAAATGTTCAATGGAATCATTATTTGTAGCCTACTACTGACGAACTTATATTTTCGTTAGCAAAGATCTTTATAAAACATCATCATATATTTGTATAATATGCATTGTGAAAGCTAACACACATTTACACTGCATTTAATAACATTACTGTGATCATAACTTCCGTGAACTGAGAAAACTAAACCTAAAAACAGAAAAACTCATGAAATCAATCAGACAGAAAAACTCATGAAATCAATCAGACCAGTGCTTGTGGTAATCAGCTGTGTTTTGCTTACAAAATGGGCTTCTGTTTCTTACTGTGGTTGCAAGAGGGCAACACTTATTCTGGATGTCTCATCGTTTGACTTAAAATTCTCTCTCTCGTCCACTCTCTCTTTGCCTACGCCTTTCAAAACACAATCACTGAATTCGCAGAATATGTATCGTAAATTCATCCATGCCAATTGATATTATTTTATCTTACCTCTCTCTCCTTCTCAGTCTCTCATGGCAAGCCCAACGGAACCCCATCAAGTTCTTGCGGAACCCTAGGGTTCGTGATATTTAACGAACCCTAGGGTTCCGCGAAACACAGTTTGAAAACCCCGGCTATACAAAATGGATTGAAAGTTGATAAAGTATATTTTGCCTTCAAAATATAACCTGTGGGATAGGGGATAAGAATACACCCGTTGCTTTCACAACATGTCGGCGGTTGGGCTGGGAGCCCATCGCTGAATATTACTTCAGGAGGGTCTTTCTAGAGCCTCTGACGGGGGCAGTTAGCCCGAGATCGCTTTCGCAAGTAAAGAAGGGATACGCTTTGATATGTTTACATTACATTTCACGTACGCATTTATAATGCACAGCTCAAACAGTATATAATGAACTTTTTATAAATCCTCGCAATATATACCGGGTGATTACAAATGATCTTCCGGATTTTAAAAATTTATTATGAAAAAACTACAAAGCCACAGCGAAAAGCACGATATACAAATAAAGAATATTTCAGGGCATTTTTATTTGAAATATTAAACGCGTGAAGGAGTGAGTAGGACAGGAAGTACGAATTAAAAGATCATTAATAAATAAGAGGAAAAGAGTGGGTGACAGGACAGAACCCTGAGGAACATCACTCTTAATAGCTTTAGGAGAAGAACAGTGGCCATCTACAACTGCAGCTATAGATCGGCCAGAAAGAAAATTAGAGATGAAGGAACAGATAGAAGGTTAGAAACCAAAGGAGTGCAGTTTCGAAATTAAAGATTTGTGCCAGACTCTATCAAAAGCTTTTGATATGTCTAGCGCAATAGCAAAAGTTTCACCGAAATCCCGAGAGGAGGATAACCAAGAGTCAGAGAGATATGCAAGACGATGCCAGTAGAGCGTCCCTTGTGGAATCCATACTGACGATCTGCAAGAAGATTGTGAGAAGAAAGGTGTTTAAGAATCTTTCTATTAAGGATAGATTAAAAAACTTTGGAAAAGCAAGAAATTAAAGCAATTAGACGATAGTTGGAGGATTGAGAGCGATCACCCTTCTTTGGAACAGGCTGAATGAACGCGAACTTCCAGCAGGAAGGAAAAGTACTAGATGAGAGACAAAGACGACGAAAGATAAATTTGTAATGTGTTCGTTCCTCCATAACCAGAAATTTAACATCAAATTAAACCTATTTGAAAGATAGAGAGAAATCACTTAAAGTTAAGTGCCTTCAGACTTAATTTCACACACACACACACACACACACACACACACCACACACACACACACACACACATATATATATATATATATATATATATATATATATATATATATATATATAAAATGTAGAATCACAGAATTCCGAACTCGCAGACACCTCACATGAACATGATGTCGAGATTTTCCATTTTTGAATCTGAATTTTTAGCGACTCAGCATTCCAATTTGATTGTACAGTATCTATAGCTATAACGTCTGTCTATCTACCAATCTATCTGTTTATTGAGGGAGAGGTAGATAGATAAAATGAGGTGATTTGGATGATAGTTAATAATATGTTTTAAGTGAAAATTTTCATTTCATGGGTTGATTGTTTTAGGGAAATTTAGTCATAATGATGGTAATATCGTTATTAGCTAATATTTGTAAGTCTGTGCACGTTGTACGAATTACCTTTGGCGTTTATTAAAAAGTAATCATGTTTGTATGCTCATACATCAGACAACCTTTGGATACATTTGGATATTTCAGATATACTACATACCAACATCGACACAGTGAATGCTTACCTAGCCAGTTATGTAGAAATGAAAATAAGTTTTAAACTACTACTACTATTACTACTACTACTACTACTACTACTAATAATAATAATAATAATAATATTGGCGCCTACTACTGCCAACAGTTAAATAGTGTAGAATTTGTTGAAGAGTGGGTAGAAATCAAACTAAAACATAAGTGAGAAGTCATATACTATATATATATATATATATATAATTATATATATATATATCAAGAGACCACAGAAAATACAACAGTAAACTGCAAAAACTGGACGTAAAAAATGGAGTTAATTCATCGGAATATGTGTATTAAAGTTGGGTTCGTCTCAGTGATGTCAGCCGTTATAAAAATGGTTGTCTGGCGTCTAGAATATCGTCCAAAACTTGTGCGTTATATTTGCTGAACCATGATATTCTTTTAATCATTAGGTTGTAACTAACTAGTTAATTTTTAGACAATATAGTCAGGTATGTGAGATACAAAAGCAATAAAGAATTATCCAAACTGGCACAGTTCATACATTATAGTGTATATATATATATATATATATATATAATATGCATGGCGCGTTATTAAGTTTACCTATTAAATACAGGTGTAAAAGCGTATGGTGGATTATACACATATTCAGGGGTGTAGTGGCAAATTTTAAGGTGCAGGAACTTTAAGGAAATACCGGCATGTTGGTATATAATTTTAAATTCTGCTATTATTTCCTTGTACCAGTACATCAGTTAATCAGGTTACTCCCCAGAATGAGCGAAAAGTTTTACGGTAATACACCGAGGCATAATAATTAACTCATCCAATGTTTGCAATTACAAATCATATTTAAGTGGAAAATTTGGCTCCCTATTTCAAGAAAAATATGCGTTTTAACTAAGTAAACCAATAACGCTGGTGGTTGGCACAGGTATTTTATCTGGAACACTTTCATGGTATTTTGAATCATTGACCTCAATATTAATTACTGTTTCACCAGGTTGCAGTGTATTAGAGTCTGGTTCTACATGTCTCTTGTGGGAAGAAGCTACTCTTGTCCTCGAGTCTTCTGCCAATCTGTGATACCGCAGCCAGGTTGTGACATACGGTGCTGGTGAAAATATTTATAATAATAATAATAATA